>JAOTQE010135606.1:0-11906 GCA_025631205.1 Nesometra sesokonis
ACGTAATTGTCCAGACCCAGTACCGCTCGATTCTTATAGGATCGTTCGGGAACGTACCTCGTGTACAAAATTGCTAGATTCTTATAGGATCGTTCGTGTACAAAATTGCTAGCTAAAATATTGACACAAGCTCCAGTACATACTATAGCTTTCAAAAGAAAAGAATTTAAAAGTTTTTAAAATCTCCTATTCTATGCAATTGGTATGTCTATAGATCATTCGTTTGTAAGATTACAATTGTTCAAATTCTTGTTTTATAGAATTTTTAATACCTCACTACTTTGTTTTGATTTTTTATATATATCAAAAGGTGGCTTGAGTAAAATTTGAGTTCTTGAACATTATAAAAATCTTTTCGTAGGGAGTGAAATTATCGCCGTTTGAGAGACGTCTAATGACTGAAGTCTCATACAGAGAACGCCTGACAGGCGATCAGGATTTAGAGCGAGCACATGTAGCAGTGGATAAGGTATAGAAGAAGAATGAGACTAGCTACAATGCATGTTGTAAATCAGAGTGTGACAAAATAATTATTATATTGTAGTCTAGTTGTTTGTTCTGTAGTTCACACATTTATAATGTTCACTGCCAAAAATTAATTTATCAAGAATTAGATTAAGTATTTCCGACTGTTGCATTAAGCTATTCTGTATTATTGCTACCTAAATTATCAGGAATTAAATACAATATTTTTAACTGTTAAAATCAAGGGCAAATACCCACATCAACGATATAAAATATATGCAATTGATGAATTAATTAAAAATTTTTTGGGTAAAAATTTTTATGTAAAGGTATCAATTGCATTCCTCTTTGTTATACGAACCTTGCATTTTCATGTCATGTAATTCTTTAATACTTGAATTGGAACCATTTCGACCCTACAAATAGTAAAAGTACTTACAATTGCAAATTTTTCGATCTGTCTGGATCCTCTTCAGATGTACTTGTGGACTGGTCACTGATCAGCTCTGATGATTCATTCCATGCATAGCACGTTACATAACAAACTTTATAGTTTAGTGGTTAAACTTTATGGTTTAGTGATCATGAATAAAAAATGTTGGCGTAAAACATTTTTTTAACGAAGTGGACAAGATGCACATTAATATACATTTAAAGGATTTATTATTACTTTAGAACTTTCACTTGAATTTGGCAGTGAACGTGTTACAATTTAATAAGACTAAATTAAATACATCAGCCTATTCATAGGAGCCAGTAGCATCAATAGTTTTTAAAATATTGTGTTATCATTTCATTGCAACATCATTAGTTCCATTAAAATCCATTGTATGTGATCATCAGAAGTACAACATAAATTGTTAGTACAGTATTAACATATAGTTAAAATGTACTTATTTGTGATTGGTTTGATCCTTCATATGACAAAGGTTCTGTAACCTTTGCCCTAAAAATTGGTTTTGTTGTCATGGAAAACTATTCTTGAAAATGTGGGTTGGTTAGTCTCAAAATTAATGCTTAAAATTGTTTTTTTTTAGTAGACACCATTTTCTGTATTTTCTGTAATTAAATTATTATTGTCTAATTTTGGGATTGTTTACAATTTTTAGATTAATTGCATGCATTGTTATAATTATTGTGATAATAATTTCATGTTTTTAGCCATTAATGAAAGTTTTTAAACAGCACATCCACATTTTCAAGATGTTAGGTTAGTCCGGCTTGGGCGACAAAAAGAGTTTTTAGGCCTAATTATTGTTAAATATTAATATATAGATTTTAAACTCTGATATTTCAAGATTAATTCAATTATTTCAAAATTAATTATTAATCTTTTAAATTTTCAAATTCAAGAAAATTTTTTGAACTAGGTAACTAATTCATAGAAACAACAGTTATTTACAGTTAGTCTTTTTTTTTATTGGCATTCACTTTGTTATCAGTGGCACACACTGTCTTTAGTGGTGCAACCAAAATTAAAAAGATAAATAAATAAACTTAATACACTATACATTAGAAATTTGCATAAACAGCTGCATTGTGAAATATATGTTTTGTTATTTATTGA
The DNA here is from genome assembly GCA_025631205.1 of Nesometra sesokonis. Classification (NCBI taxonomy): domain Eukaryota; kingdom Metazoa; phylum Echinodermata; class Crinoidea; order Comatulida; family Antedonidae; genus Nesometra; species Nesometra sesokonis. The sequence goes on from JAOTQE010135606.1 coordinate 2,033, forward strand.
ATGATGTTAAGTGACTGAGGGCTTATATTTCAGGACTACCTCGTTTCACCATTTGAGTCACGACTTGCACAGGAGATAACGTATCGCGATCATAGCGCGGGTGTGGACGATGCTGACCGTGCTATTGCTACACCCCCAGTGGTCAGTACTGCTGTTTACCATTTCCGATTGCAGAAAATTTTGCTTGAAAATAATTCTGAGTGATGTTTAATTTTGCTTCTTATTAACCGAAATTAATTTGAGTTTAAAATAGTTATTTGGAAGATCAATATGGCTAAAGTAATTTTTTTATTTGTGAGAAAAAGTTGCACTATAGCTTGCATTGTGGGTAATATGCTTCCGCATTGCAGTCATGAGATAAAGATTTGAACTTTCACCAAATCAGTTTTTTTCCGGCAATACTGTAGCTAAACCTTATAACAAGGCTTGTTTAGAAAGCATGATATAGTTAAGTGACGAGACAACTTGCTGTTGGATGTCACAAAATAAAATGAGTTAATATTTATTGGTGACTAGTTATGATTAGTTTTATTTGAAGTGTATTATTTTAAGATTTAATAGACAAAAAGGTTATTTTGTTGTTCTCTGATTCGTTTATCCTAGTATTTTTAATTGCAAAGGTAGACCTGTAGGTATGTGTTGGGTGCATCACCCAAGTAACTTGAGAAGTCTGTTATTTCTATTTTAATATTAGTTTTATTGTATTACCACATTGTTATTTTAGTATTTAGTAATTAATTGCTTTTAAGGATGTATTGTCACACAACCACCAAATTGTCGCACAGAAAGTTATTGAGAAATAAAAGGAAATTTAAATAAATACATAAGAAAATTGTTGTATATTTTGTTCCTTAACTTTGTTTACAAATGTCCGATTTTGACAATTGACCCCTCATTGACCCCTCATTGACCCCTCATTGACCCCTCATTTTAAAGCTTATATAATGGGGAATTGGTTTTTAATATTAACTCCATTTTCTCATTTTGCAACAACTTGGTGGTTTTGCCATGCCTTGCCTCAATTGATAAACATGAGTTTTACATTGAACAATTATCAATAGGCTGCCAGCCTTTTGGTGTTTTTGTTAATTTCAATCATATAACATTGCAAAATTAGGTCAGTATCTTTAAAAATACCCTAATTTCTAGTGTCATGGTGATATTCTTTATTTTTCTTCTAAATCAGTTATTTTTCAAATACTTTTTGTGACAATACATCTTTAAGATAGTTGTTATATTATGTATACAGTTTTTAACAAGCATTCATTACTCATTATTTTCCAGCATGATATTGGTGTGTTTCCTCATCTAATCAGTTAACTATTCCCTCCCACTTAACTATCCCCTCCCATTTTCATGTAGTAAATGTCTATCATGATTTTTGTGTGTTCCTACAAATGTCCCAATCTTCTAGATGTTCAAATTTACAGTTGCCTACCTTTCATAGCCTGGGACTCATACTACGTGATTGTTTTTGTTTTTGGGCAAGGTGTTTTATGTACGTTTTCCTTGTATGTGGCTACTTGAAGGTACAATGTCACTGATTACAGCTAAAATTAAATTTTTCCAAATAGAGCTATGCATGTGTTCCAAATTGATTTTTCCAATTAATATTATTAATTGCATTTTTGTAGATTTTTTCATTGTGGATTATAGGAGGTTTACAATAATATATACCTTATCTTTTTTATCTAAGAAAACGGTTCTAATTGTCTGTTTTATATTTGTGGGAACATCAATGCATTTTGTAATTTATGAAAGCATGTACCTATATGTGTATATAATTTATATATAAGTTTTACTGTATACAGTATTTATTTTTGCATTTGAATACATTGTTTGATTTTATAACCACATTTTAATTTGCAGGATTCATCCAAGTCTTAAAACTGTTACAACTAAACTTTCCATTCATTTGCAGCTTACATTCTGTTTTATTGTACGCAGTGGCTATTGTTACACCAGTCGTAATCTCAATCCTTTAGGCTATTCTTACACCAATCTAAAACGCATGCGCACTTAAGTTTATTTTGGACATTGACGAATTCACAAAACAATCCTGACCGTGTAGCCTAAGCCTAGGCTCACGCGGTGCAATTGCAAATGGTCAGTTTTGGCGGTTTCTGGCATGGCTATTTATAAGAAGGATGGATTGTGAAAAGAAATGGGCAACACATTTTCAAAAGGAGAGAAATTTCAAGTCATGCCAACACTGATTTTGCCTTTCATTATTTTCCCCAACCCAATTTGGTTATGGATTGCCATGCCCGAAACCGCCAAAACTGACCATTGCGATTTGAACCGCATGAGCCTAGGCTTAGGCTACACGGTCAGGATTGTTTTGTGAATTCGTCAATGTCCAAAATAAACCTAAGTGCGCATGCGTTTTAGAGTGGTGTAAGAATAGCCTACAGGATTGAGATTACAACTGGTGTTACAATAGCCACTGCGTTTATTGTATTCGGTGCAGCCACAGAGGATCCAGTAATCATTCATTTTTGCATATGGGACCACAAATATCTCAAATTTTACTTTATTTTTACCTAATAGGCATTTGACATTGAGGTATTTGAGTCTCAACTTCTGAAAGGATCAGATTTTGGAACAAAAGATGGCGCCATGACTGAAACAGACACAGAAACTGAATTCACAGAATCCGAAATGGAGACTGACACAGATACGTTGTGTGCTCCAAGGTTTGTGAAAGAGATGAAGAATATCCAGCTAAATGAAGGATCTATGATAACTCTTAGTTGCAGAGTCACAGGTCGACCAAGAGCAACAGTAAGTCGGAATAGAAGCCTTTCTATAATTTTTTTAATTATTTAATATTAATATTATTTAGCATGGTGTCTGCAAAAGGCCCCTAAACAGCCAAAGGGTTTGCAATAAAACTTGGCACACAATTAGAGGCCATTTTGGATTTTAAACATTTTGAGTATGACATTTTTCTCATAGCTACTGTACAAAATGCAACGATCTATTACATCTGAAAAACTCAATCTAACTTGTAGAAGCCTTAATGCTATTTGTATTGGACCACAGCTTTGGAATTCACTCAAAGAAATAAAAGGATGCAATTCTCTTCTTTGTTTTAAACATAACCTAAAGCAATTTTTACTTAGAAAATATTAATTTTAAATTATGCACTGTGTTAACCACACCTGTCATGTTTTTATACATGTATATATGGTTTATTTTTACTGTTAATTTTTATTTCAACCTTAAATTTACTCTTAAAATTGTTTATGATAATATATAGAAAATTAAAAAAATACTATGAGATAATATATTTCAATAATTTTAATTGTTAATTTCAGATTCAGTGGTTTAAAGATGGACACATTTTGAGAAAGTCACAGAGGATGGAGGTACGACAGACAGAGGGATTCTGCTCCTTAAGGATCGACATCGCTCTTCCGAGTGACTCTGGCCATTACACTGTTCTTGCAGCTAACCCTGCTGGTAGAGCTGTTTGCTCAGCAAGGGTTTTTGTCAAAGGGTCAAAGGGTGAAGATAAACCTCAACATATGAAAGGTGTAATGGGAGCAAGAGTCAGGGTGTAAGTACATTATTTTGTTTGTTTTTCTTGATTTACTATATTATAATATTGAATGCCTTTCAGGGGATACAGAAATCTATAATGAGCTGAGGTAAACTATTAAATGAGTCATCGGTGTGTTCAATATTTTGCCACAGCGAGTAAAATAATTTTGTTATCCCTCAAAAATATCCATTCAATATTATTTTTGTATATAATTTTTACTTTATAATATTACTACAATTATTATACAAATAGTTTGTACTTGTAATTTAAGATTGTTCAGGGTTCTCCCGGCCTCTGCCTAGCCTAGGCCTAACAGCAGTTCCTGTAGCTGTATGTATTAAGGCTATTACGCCTACTTAGAAATAAGTCATTTTTTTTTAAATTATCCGAAATAGCGACTTTGTAATTGGTGGTTCTCTAGTCATTATGCCTTCACCATTTGCAGGTCACTATGTTGTCCTGCCATGTACACACATTCGGTTTCTTGAATAAACAACCGTCGCGGCAGGTGACAGCAGCTTGCGAGAGTTTGATATTTAAGACTTCCATTTTATTTTTTGCAGGGAGAGTAAAGTATACAACATGCCTGATCGAGCATTCATAGAAGGTGAAGTAAAGGAGAAATATTACAGACCGTTATTCAAAGAAATTCCACAGGATTTGACCGTACGAGAAGGAAAGGTTGCCAGATTCAACTGCAAGGTTACAGGTCGTCCACCACCAGATTTTATATGGTTACTGAATGGTCAGCCAGTGCGATTAGACAGAAACCATCATGTAGGTATTTCATTTATTTGTGGTCAATGTTTTGGGTGGATCTGTATCTTGTTGGTAAGGGGCACATCTTCCAATCCCAAAGTTTTTGGTTCAAATCATGCCTGGCAGCAGGAATTTATAAGCAAACAACTCCACTACACAAGTTTTGTTATGTAGTTGAGTTATACTTGCACACCTTACACACTAGCAAAACATGTTGCAACTCGTAATAAGTTTCTCTGTGAATTTACATGTATTTACTTTTGCATTGACCCAAGCCTGGTGACAACACATTCTCAATGCTAATCGATATAATAAAGCTTTATTTTTACAATTACAGACGGAATATAATTGGTTGTTACATACACTCAACTACCTGATGTATAAAATACAATACCAACAAAATATATTAGAAAAATAATAACACAACTTTTAAAATACTGTATTGCACTCAGGGTATTTACATAAAAAAGAGCTGTTAATGATTTAGTTAATGGTTCACTGTTTGTAAAATTGTGCTAATTGTGAACAGAGTATTAGTTTATGTAGGTATCATATGTATAAAGGGATGCATGCCTCGAATTTGGACTTTCTAGATGAAATGCAGTTTTGACCTGATTTTAATGGGCCCAACTAGCATAAACAGTGCACAAGTGAAAATTTTGTTTATATTTTATCCTCATGTATTACTGAGAATAAGAGGAACTGCAGACAATGTTGCCATAATGATCAGTTTTTATAAGGTACTAAGGCCTATTGAGAGGGTACCAGAGGAAAGTGGCCTTGGTACCTTGGTTAATTTCAAGCCATGCAGTAATTTCCACCAATCATAATACATGATGGTTTGCTATTTGCAGTCTTTGTCTATTTTCGTGAAGCTGCCATTTTCTCCCAAATTCAGAAATGTAAGATGTATTAATAGTACCTCACTTCTACAAAAATGATTAAGTATAAAAAGTATTGTGTATTAAATAATTTGTTACACTTGGTCAACAGATAATGATAAATGAAGGTGGTATCAATTCACTTGTAATTTACTACACAACTGCAAAAGATGCCGGTACCTATACATGTACAGCCAGAAACCGTGCTGGTGAGAACCAGTTCTGTGTAAACTTAAATGTTGACGGTAAGTTAACCAGAAATATTTAGTTTATTAATGAGAACATAGTGATTTAACATCAACCCATTTTTTTTATTTCCAAAATCTTGTAATTATTTATATTTTAAGTATTATATACCAGATTTGTAGATGTAATTTAAAGAGTCTTGAAGGTGCTGTGAACATAATGTTCCACTTTCAATTACTGCAGTGTTAAAGGTCTCTGTTCTTATGGACAAAATTTTAAAAAATAGCTAATTTCTTTATAGTTCACATGAGATAGTGATAGTCCTTACGACTTGTACACCCACCTAACATAGGTGCCTGCCTATGTCTAATGTAAAAATTACTTGATGTACCTCTAGCAACCCAAAACAGTAGTACCCATTTTTTGCAGTGCATAAAATCTAGATCCCTGTCATGACCAAAATTTAATCAGTTTCCTCTTATTGCACACAGAACCTGTACACTAAATTTTATAAAAAACCATTGGTAACATTTTGCATTGGCATTTGCATTATTTTCTACTTTACATTTGAGGCTGGCCGAGTCATTGCAAAATCACAAAGTTGTCGCACAGGATGTTACGGAGAAATAATCAAAATAGATGATATAAACCAGGTGTATTCGACAAGATTGTCTTGAACATCACTTTCTGTGTACCGGGAATCACACATTCTCATTTAAATCAAATTTTGAAAATTACCAATCAAATACGGCTATTTCACAATCAAAAGATCGACCACCAAGACTAGCCAAGGCCTAGGCCCTAGTGTCAGTATATATTTTTTTATTTTCGTGGACAGTAGGTAGCCTTCATAAAACCCCGCCAGTTTTATGTGCTTTTCACAAGCAAAGTACGAAGTTTTTGTGTATTTTTTAGCTTAAAATAAATTTAGTTGTCCATACACAATACAATACCGCTATTCAAAGTCGCACTGTGAGTAGGGAGAAAGGATGGCTTGAGGTATGCCTTTTACCGGTGCCGATCTATCCCAGGCCTAGTTTTGAAGCTAGACTCCGTAGGCCTAGGCCTCGCTACGCGGAGTCACTAAAAACTGATTATATTTCTATTTTAGTAAAAAATGTAACACAGAAACTTATATTTCGATATTCAATCACGGAAATATGTTTTATTTATGGTCTTATTTCTCATTTTAGTTTAAAAACTTTTTTTTAAAAAAGTTAAAAAAAAAAAGAAAAAAAAACGCGACCGTGATTTTGCGATTTTTACGGTCGGTCGGTAAATGGCGGTAAATTTTTTTTGGCCTTAGGTCATATACAAAGTAATATACAAACAGGGGTGAAAAGTTAATCTCCATATAATTTCTTTGGTGGAGGTAATAATTGTTTTAATTACAGAAGATTGTAATTGTAATGATTATTGCTATCAATATAAACAATGTATATATGATATAACAAAGGATAACCATTTAAGCTTGGAAGTTTGTTTCAGAAGGCTTCCTCAACATAAAAACAAGAAATATTAGTAAATAATATTAAGAAACATCAGTACATTGTATATTAAATATTTCATTATTCATAATTTTAACTTACAATTTTACAAATTAAATATGTATTCATATTTACAAATTTAGTTTATTATTTTTAAAAAGACATTTTTTAGGAAAATATATGCAGCTTATATTAATAAATTATTAATTTAGGTTTATGATGTCAAGATCAGATTAAATAATCCACATCCACGTTAAAATTATAGTATTGTGATAATGTATTTTATATATTTTTTTCGACAGCCAAGGAAAGAAGGGTTGCACCAAACTTTATAGATCGTATCCAAAATGTAGCTGTCAAAGAAAATGAATCAGTAACAATGACGTGCAAGGTTGCTGGTACACCAACACCGACAGTTTCCTGGCAAAAGGATGGCCACTTCATTCACCCTGACGACAAACACTACATTACGAAAGTCAAAGATGGCGTGTGTACATTGCATATAGATAACGTGCAACGTTGGGATTCGGCATGGTACAGCTGCACAGCGTTTAACTCAGCAGGTAGAACCTCATGCAGAGCTAAGCTGCTAGTCCAGGTGGATAAACGTCCCTCTTCTGAGCCCAGGCCTTTGATCATTCCAAAGAGGTCACCTATTTTACCGTAAGTTCCAGTGGCTAGAAATAAAAAATGTTATAGGCAGTACATTAATATTGCATAATGCTATCAAGACCCTTTGTAGTTTTATGTACCTATCATTAATCATATGCAATCTGTACTTCAGTCCAAACCATACATTTGTAAATATATTAAAACAAAGGGTTTTTTTTTCTATATTTTAGTAAGGGTTGAGTCTTGTATACCCCAAATATGGGGTGTTGTTACATTGCAGATAAACAAAAAAGAAATTAATAATAGTTACATAGTTAGTTAATAATAAAGCAAAATTATCTATCACGATATAAATCATAAAACCAAAAGGGCTGAATTGAAGATCCAATGCAAAAACCGAACAATTGATCAATGGTAAACAATAGTGGCACATACACCAAATATGTTTTCAGAATTTTGTTTTTAAATTACAATTACTGTATATAATATGATATATTGCAAATTTGATAGTGCACTAATTCCAAGTAAAATTATCAAAGATGCAGTAAAAGCCAGAGCCTGGAAAAAAATATGAGTTTTTGAGATTTAAACTCGGAATTAAGTTGATGACATTACAGAGAAACGTAAGTTGTTCCAATGATGAGCAGTTGCTGATGTAAAGGTGCTCAGTCCATAAGTCTTAGTATTAAATGATGGAACAGAGAGAAGGTGTTAGGAAGCGTATCGAACCTGATGAGACGCGCAATAACGAGGAAGAAGTCTAGTGAGTTATGTGGATGGTTTAGGTTGACAGTTTGAAAAACTAGCAAACGTATTTTAAATATAATGTGTTTGTTAACAGGAAGCCAGTAGAGCGTACAAATTACTTTGGTAATGTGATGGTATCTTGGAGTTGGCGTGCAGACACGAGCAGCATTAAAAAAATGATTGGAGACACTTACTTGAATATGCTGGAAGAATAAGGGAGTTTTGGGGCTGGAGTGAGTTTACCTTCATATAAAAAAAGTAAAAACTTTGGAACCATTCCTGCTATTCAGGACCATTGGTAAACAATGTTTGGCAAGTATAATAATGATGATTTAGATGTTCTTATAAATTTGTTTTCTTTTCATAGTGTTATAACAGATACAACCCCAATTTTACCGAGTTATGTGCAGCCAGAGAGATACTCTGATGAGGAAGATAAGAACAAAGCCGAAGCCCCTAAGGTTGAGGTCCAACTGCATAATATCACAAGTAACGAGGGTTCCACCGTGGCCTTCAAATGCCGTGTGTCACCGTCCAGTGATCCTACTCTTCGTGTTGAATGGTTTAAAGATGGTCAGCCAATCAAATCAGGTATTTATTCACAAAGTCTTTAATGTTCAGTGTTGATCTCAGTACCTGTCTTTTTAATGAAACCTTAACCATTGGTCCCATGCAGTACATTCTTTGATAAGAGTGGAAGATCATCTCGCAGTCACTACTAGAAAGGCACTATTGTTTTATTTTATTTATTTATTTCTTTAATGTAATAGCGCTTTCAATATCAATGTACTGGCTTCACAAGTGGATCACAATAACACATCAAAATTATTTACAAAGTATAAAATAAATAATTTAAAAGTACAGTGATCTTACGGTAATACAAAAGAAATACAAAACATACTCTATTAGAATACAAATGTCAAAATATAAAACAGTAAAAACTATAAAAGACAAAAAACACATCAACATAATAATATACAAAGAATATTTTTTAAAAACTGAGTCAAACTGGTTGGTCTAAAGGCAAATGAACATATAGGTAGCAAATTAGATTGAACCTTAGTAAAATATAGCTTTTAAATGTTTTTTATTGACAAGTCCTCGAAATTATTGGACTTATTAGGACTTGTATATGACTCTGAAATATTTCATACATCTATCCATACATTCCACATTAAAACTCTCATACACTTTATAAATTAAATATATCTCTTATTTTTGTTATGTAGGTTCACGGTACATAACAACCTCAGAGTTTGGAATATGTACTTTAAAAATTAACGGTATTTTCCCAGAAGATGCTGGCCGTATAACCTGCCTTATAACCAATGAAAGCGGCACATGTCAGACAACAGCAATGTTAACATGTCGTGGTAAGTGTTATCTGTTTTGATAGATTATTTGTGATGTCTCACCACAAAAAGAGTCTCATGGTAGGAAAATTAATAATTTAGTTATTATTACTCTCTAATAGATCACAATATAAGCTGTAATCAACACTTTAAATGACGTTCATTAGTATATTCAAAGATATACTGTATATTTCGGTGTATAAGTCGTACCCTTGTATAAGACGCACCCAATGTAGACGGAAAATTTCGTGATTTTTTATATGTCCTTTGTATAAGACGCATCTATTTTCAGCTCAAATTTTC
>JAOTQE010135617.1:0-11905 GCA_025631205.1 Nesometra sesokonis
GCGATACTTATCGGTGGGTTATCGGAAGAATGGAAAAGCGATTCCGATGAGTGACCGATCAACCGAAATGCTCAGTGGAATGGGGGTATAATGATAATGGCAGGTTTAAGAAAATCTAACTCCATTCCGCGCGCGTCCACCTCTTCCAAACAACCCAAACGTAGAAATGTGTATAACATTTTTAAAAGTTTGTGGAAATTATGAATGCCATTATTTTTAATGAATAAAATATAAAATGACACGTGTAGGCAATAATGACAAATATAAAAGGTCTTACCACCGGCAATATAAGGCAGACAACACAAAACCTAGTGTCAGCAATACGAAGTGATGAAAACTTGGCACTTCCTTAGTGAAATTGCATTGGCATGTGTTACCGTATTCCAGTAATATTAGTATAGGCTTACATGCAATTAGTAGTTCCTCACTAGAGACACGGATCTAACAACAAATATTTTATTACAGTAAAATAATAAGAAAGCCAATCCATTTTGACTTCCTCAGAGAGTTAATTATGGTTTGTGTTTGTTTTGTCTCGTGGTCTCTGGTTAATTTTCTTGTGTATTTATGGAGATGATTGTGAAACACATGTAAGCCTAAGGACATTCTCCATAAATTATTAATGTGATTAGTTTTTTTTTCGGCTCTGTCATTTGTCATTTTACAATGGTTGAAATGTTTTTAATTACCAAAAATATAATTAATATTTTAATAGCGTGACATCTTGTCCAGCCAGTAACCAACCAAACCTCTGAATGAGAAAGAGCAAATACAATATTAAAAAGTGCAGTATGGGATGTAATGTACACGTTCTTCATTTTTTGGATATTCATAAATGACACTAAGAACATTGTCGCTCTTTTGAGTTCAGTAAGGGCCGCCGACGCATGCGCTGCCGACAACGTTAGTCTTATGACATCAGGATGATCGAAAATCTAACTATGGGATGATGATGGTGGAGGACCGGATCCCAAATGAGAATAACAAGTAGTATATTTAAACAATTGATACAAGCCCATCATTAGGCCGAATGCAACATTTAATGCAATTTTTATTTTATAGTCTACCTCTCTGTCTTTCTGCTCTTCATGCGTATTAAAAGAATACAATTTTTTGGGTCTTTACTCTTTGCATATGTTGTTACCGACACGATATTGGTCCCAATTAGTTTAAATACCTATAAAATACGGGAACGTATAATTGAATTTTCTTATTTTAAACTTTTAATGCATTAAAATGAAAGCTAAAAACAAAATATACCTGTAATTGCTCTTTCATTACTAAAACAGAATAAAATATATAATTTTGATATAATTACAGTATACAAATTCCCGTGCATGCCTAAACACTTAGTCAAAATTGTAAAAAGGAGTGGCGCTGTAGCTTGGTTGTTAGCATGCTTGCCTTCCAATCTCTAGGTCCTGGGTTCAAACCTGACTGAACGCTAGGTTAGTTCCCACGACTTAACAATGCCACTTCCCAAGCCTCATAATGAGACTTGGTTTAGGAAGCATGGCGTAGATCTCATCCTTAATTGACGAGTGAACTTGCTGTTGGATGTGACAAAAAATAAAAAAAACCTCAATAACAAAGGACCATGTGGATTTACATAGCAGGTGATATCGATATTATCAACCAAGATAATCACGACAAGTTGTCATTCATTTTTGGTTCTCGGCTATTATTGATTTCATTATTCAGTTTTAGTAGGAGCCGTCTTAGTAACCTGCTACTTCCGATCGGTCCTACGTCACGTTGAAACACGTGTCAAAATACAGAGAAAAACAAATACCTAAGTACTTAATTCATCGTTACTGGTATTATAAGTATTATATTTTTAAACGTATTAAACAAATATATTTTGTATACACTCTTCAGTAATGTATATTTTAAAACTATATTTTTTGAAAGTAGCTTTAAAATTGTAATAATTGGGAACTTGTCTCAACTTATACGGTAAACCGTTACAATCGTCAATTCATCATTTTTATTCATGCACGGGCGTTTGAAAAGCATGCCTATTGGCTCCTGTTTTGTTTGATCAGTTTTGTTTTGCCAACTTCGTGTTCCTGAATGGTCTTGACGTTGGTTGGAGACTAAGATTACGTGCCCGAGTTTGTTTGATCATTTTTTCCACTATTCCGTTATAAATAAATTCCACTCTTTCGGAAAGTTACAAAATTCAGATATCATTATTATTAAAACCACCATAAATCAAATGAAACATGATTGCAATATAATTATTTTTGACGAACCAAGACACTTATATTTGAGGTCTCACCAAAAAATTAGTATCATGGTAGTAAATTCATAAAAAAAATAATTGGTACGTTCTAATAGAGCATAATATAGTTGTTAACTACAATTGAAATGACATTCATTCCAACGTTATGAGCACTTATATACTCAAAATTAGAGACTTTGTTTACATCGGGTTTCGTGGGTGTGATATAAACAGAGGGCGCTTTCTCCTATCGTTCACTGTTTTAAAGGTTTGCGGAAGGTATAGCATAAATTCGCCACACTGAATGTGGTTTTTATTTAAATATCATGAATATTCAATAAGCTGCCCTGGTAGCTTTATACTGGCAAAACTATGTTCGGTAAACATCCCGAGCCCTGGTAATGCAGTACAGGTAGACAGACCATAGCGTTATTGTTCATGTAATCTGATATACAGTAATAAGCATAATAAAATAATACATTTATCGATATTCCATAGAAACATGCAAACCAGTTTAGTGTCTAAGAACCCTAGGACTAATTTCTAATAACTGTGTCAGTGAGTAGGATTCTGCGAATATTCTAAATGGTGAAGTAGGCTGGCCCAGACGCAAGCCCCGAGCTAAGCTATTCAAATCTCCACTAATGCCGTAGTATAGGATCTGTACTCAGCGTAGTGACATAATTTTGTCAGTATAGGTATAGCCAATAAATAAGGCTATAGGCCTATGTATCTTTGTTTTATGTTGTGTTTATTTCATTTATTGATATATTCTAAAGTTTTGTGTATTAATTTGTTGATTTGTTTATTTTTTAAATTTTAATCTGTTTAATTAAATAAACTGACAAGACAAAAAAATGACAAGCTTTAGTATAAAAACACATGTCAGAAATAATTTTAGTAATACCAAAAATTGCAACCAATAATTTATCATAAATCATTAAATCAATTACCTTTCAAGGTAATACTTAAAAGTACTGTAAGTACTCACAATGACTTAAAAGTAAACAGAAATGGTCTATGTGAGATATATGCTCTGTTCTCAGTTTACCTTCAAGAAAAAGAAGAAAAATTTGGATGGGAATTGCTTTTTGGCCCTCTAAATGTCATTAACTTCTGATTTAAACCATAAAATTGTATCTCAGCAACGGAATACGGTTTAAGGGTGATTCTAATGTAAAAATGGCCAGAATTTTACATAAAAACACAATATCAGTTCAAACTCATGACCCCAAAATGTGAGGTCAACATCAGATATCCTTCGCTAAGACCACATTACTCCAGAAAGAACCTTAGAAGCTAATTTCAATGGATTTTGCATGGAATGTGTCACGACATACACATAAAGTATGGATTACTGGGATAAAGAGAATGTTGTTTTTTCGAGGCTTCAAAGTGGCTGTTCTCTACCTACCTACCTCAACAGGGGAACGTGGTACCTGATTGATATTTGCGTCAAGATGGTTCAAAACACTAGAAATCATAAGAAAAAATGGGACCAATCATAATCCCATATTTCTGATATTTATAGCATTTTAATTGTTTATTTTTTCATTGCTTTATTTGCGATTTCACAAATTTACATGGAATTCAAAATTACCGTTAACAAAATAGCTCCTATACATAACTGTATTTAACTAATTACTCAGCCACCTAACAATGCAACCGTTGTTTAGAAAAAAAGTAAAAACAGGGACAAGAATTCATTACCACAACCAGACATCTAAAACTACCAAGAAAATGTTATGACTGTTTCATTGACCCGCGAAAAAAATAAATTAAATAAAATTGTATCGACTAAAATTAAAAACAAATTTGTCTGATATATGTCGAAAATTACTTAGTTGATTACTTGCAATTAAATTGGGATCAGCCAGGTATGAAAGCAAGAGCGGTGATCTGATCACTGATTACAGTCGTGCTTTTGATCTAATTGACCACACAATCATCCTAAATAAGTTAATCGAAATCGGTGTTAGAAAAGAACTTATATCCAGGATAAGTAATTTTCTAGCTGACCGATAGCAATATTTAAAGGTGTGCTTTCCGACTGGAAAAGTATCAGTTGTGGTGTTTCCCAGGGAACGATATTGGGGCTTACTTTTTCCAAGTTATGGTTAATGATTCCGCCTTGTGCACTTTACATAGATGTAAATTTGTTGATGATTTTACGTTGGCTGAGGTGTCAAAAAATAATGTTAATGGCAATTTACAATCTACCATTGCCCATGTGCTTGATTGAGTAATGTTATTAAAATGAAGCTTAATCCTAAAAGATGTAAAACTATGAATTTTACTTTAGTAAGACAGCACCCGTAGTCCAACCTATTAACATTTATAACGTGAGTTAGAAACCGTTTCTAAGGTTAGGTTATTGGGTGTGATCCTGCAAGATGATCTCAAGTGGACCTCCAATTAGAGGAGATGGTATCCAAACCCAGTCATACTTTTTATATGCTAAGTCACTTAACGAAATTCGGGTTTCCCTATTCCGAACTTGTTATTATTTACTATTTATATGTACTATTGATCCTTGAATATGTATGTCCTGTTTGGCATTCCTTATTTGTTGCATCCCAGTCATCTGAAATCGAAAGAGTACAAAAACGTGCTTGTAGACTAATTCTTGGACAACAATATAGTTCGTATTCAGCTGCCTTGAAACACTTGATTTGACTAGCTTTGATCCTCGTCGTCATTTTCTAGTTGCTAAGTTTTGGAAAGTCTAATTATAATTATTATGTGTAGGTATTTTAATGTTTTAATTACTATATTATTGCGTAGTGTTAAGGTTTCTGTAGATTTTAATATATATTGTAGATCTGATTTTGTACATTAAAAAAACTGTATATCATGTAAAGTTTGATGCAATTCAGTTTTTACTACAAATTGAAATATTTTATGAAACAATAGTGAGAACAGCTTTTGCAGGGTTTATGGTCCCGCAAGATCAGATTCACCGTATGCCACAGCCAAGTTGTAGTATAAATATATACCTCGACCAGGTGTATGCAAATAAGAGAGATTGTCACGCCTCTTGGTATTTAAAATATTAAGATAGAAAAAACATGTTTAATGGACATTCGATAATGTTTAATTTATCTCAAATTGTGTCACTGCCAGATTGTTTATGATTAAAACTAAAACACATATTATTTCATTATTTCAACACTATTAGTTCACCCTTCTTATTATTTTTTCCTCTGTCGGTCAGACATCACTATGCAGTTTTACTACCTTTTTATTTATTTTGTCACTTGCCCGTTTTCTCGTTGTATAGTGCTGTCTATGTATATGCTTTTGTTCCGTCTTTTTCTACAGGTCACACTATCATCGATAAAACTACCGATATATCGATGCTGATATATCGATACCGATACAAATTATCGGTGTAGTGTAAATGTACGGAGGCGGTCACACTAGCTCGAAACCGATGCGATGATCGTCCGTGGTATCGGTATCGCATCGGTGGAATTGCTTCTGGAAATCGAGAGCGTTAACAACTTTCGGCCAATCAGAGAAGGTATGTTCGATATCTAGACAGCTCTACAGCCTCTTCATTATCTTAAACTCACGGTTGACGCTCGATACTACGGAAATTGCTGAGAAAAGTGTAAACCCTGTCAATATGTTTGTAAAATTAATTTCATTGATTCCAAAATTGGAACATATTTAATCCAGGTCAATCCAGTTCCAGGATGATTTTACGGTCTACTGAAAATCCAAAAAGCGGGCAATGCTGGTAGACCCATTATTTCGGGCAAAATAACTGCCACAGGTCAATATAGGCCTATAAAGATTGTGGATGATTTATAATACCATATATAGCATGTCTCCCTTCATGTATTTTTTTGTTTTGTTTTTTGTTTGTGTTATTCGACAGAACGTATTTTGTCAAGATAAGAAATATTCTTTCTCGGCAAATACAAAACGTGCTATGTAGATGACAAGATCATATTGTCTGTAAAAAAGAAGTTTGTCGATTCAATGTGTTATTATTATATCAAAAGAAACCTTCTTTTTTCACAAAACATGTTTGTGACCACAAAACATACTCTGTATTGATAAACAGGGCTTTCATTAAAAAAACATCGTTGCTATGACAACCTTTTTTTTTCTTTACATAACGTGATATGTAGACAAATGTTATTTACTCGAGGCAAAACGTATTCTACAATTTTACTTTCTTTTTCGAGAAAAACCTGCTTCGTGGGAAAACGTGTTTTTAAAACTTTTTAACAGGTTTTGTCTCTACAAAACATAGTTTCACCACAATTTTGTATTTATAAGCACGATTTTGTCATAAACATGTTTTGTATTTTATATTGTTCGTTATATAATTTGTTTTATATTTTCACGCCTACACGTATATTTCCGTATTTTATTCATCATATTAAATATAAACTGGTCATAACTGAAAATGTTTCTCTGGTTGGAAGATGCGATAATTCTAAGTTTAACTTTTGGACAGTAAAATAAATTGGTTTGTCCAAAAGTTAAACTTAGAATTATATACTTGTCATGCTTTAGTTTGACGGTCAGCATGCTTTTCTTCCAATCCCGAGGTCCTGGGTGCGAACCTTTTTGCTGACCATTAGATTTTTCAAACGACCTAGCAATGCTCATTATGAGGCTTTGATTAGAAAACGTGACGTAGACATCATCCTGTAAGTAGAAAGATATCTCGCTTTTGGATGTGACACAAAATATTTCCTTCATTTCGTTTTCCTTTACTACTTCAACAGGTTAAGCGTATAATTTATTTCGTAATTTAGATATATTGGTTATTTATATTAAGCATAATGAAATTTCCACTATTATGTATTGTATACATACTAATAAAAGTACATGGGTAATTGATGACATTACTAATTGATTAACGTTAATTTAAATAAAATCACTCCTGGTTCATTGGGAGAAGTGATATGACTCATCAAATCATAACTGTAAACGGAAAATTTAAGAAATGAAAACATTTGTGGCAGAGACAAACCAAACGAGACATAAGTCACAAATGCTAGTTTTCCTAATAGGCAGAATTTAAAAATGGTCATTGTTTTTAAATTTTATTTTATCTCCAGAATATACAGTTCATGCATTCAACTTTCACGCTACCTTAGCATTTTCAGATATACTGTATGATCAAAAAATGTTTAAAAAATAAAATGCAAACCCAATTTTCAATTTTTCGACTTATGTCTCATTCTGCTTCTCTCTGTCGCATTTTTGACAGGGCATCACAGTGACGACATTATTATTCAAGTAAGTCTATAAAACTGGAACAAATTGGTTAAATTGTAATGGCAAATTTGGAATATTTATTCATCTGTTTTAATTAATTTCCAATCTCTGGATTTTCATTACTGGCTGATTTGGTTTTCAATTTTTGTTAAGTTCAATTCTTCTCGGGTGTCTGCTATCAACTCCTTGTCAAATATCTGAAAAAATAGAAACAAATATAACAAGTAAATCGATTAGAATAGGTTAAAATAGGATACAATTAAACCTATAACAGGACTTTAATTAAAACCCTGTTTGAAAGTTTGTATGGAGAAGTACAAATAAATATATACTTATTGTACACCGGGTAGGAAGAGGAAGGTAGGCGTTACAGATCCATATTATTATCGTCTATGTTTAATTTAACCTATGACCTTGCTCATGTCGTGGATCATTATTATATTTGTATGTTAGGGTGGAATATATGGGCCTATAGAAATATGGGAGAATTTTAGTAATATCCACATATTATCACGTGACGTCATGGTAGCCATACTGGAATTGTGTTTTTTATTACCAAGAACAAGGATACATTTTCCTTAAGAAATATTTATGGTATATGTATTTTGTACTGAATAATGCTGAAGATAATTGAAATGAATGAATGTACTGAAAGTTTGGATTATTTTTGAAATAAAAAGTCACTGACAAAACATAGCGGGTGCCATTTCAATATATTTTGTTTATTTATTCTAAATATCTAAAAGGAAAAAAATTTTAGAGAATGCTTATCTTCGGCTCGGTGGTACCCGGTCCACGCAGCGGAATGGTTTTAATATAGTGTTTGAATAAGACATTTAACGGTTTCAACTGCGCATGTGAAGATTAAGGTCAAGTCATAAACCGACGCGCGGCGATTATATTCCTTTCACAATAGACGAATTCCAAAGATCATCTCGCAGATATATGAAACTTTCCCTGACGTGTCTCCGAACCGTAAAGGTGAGACTAGAAGTTAAATGTAGAATGTAAATTATAGCAATCTAATTAACATTACCCCTTGTAAGTACGATAAACATTGCATTTGTTGAATCAACCTGTTAATTTCAGTTAGGGCTATATACGACATTTTGTGATTGCAATTAAATTAAAAATAGTTATGACATTTCGGCCCTGATTAGTAATGCTTCAAAGCAAAATACTCACAATGGTATATATTCGTCCGTATCCCGGACCTCTTCAGAATGTCTTCACAACGTAAGACTACATACGACAGGCTATTACGCCACCTGAAACTTGGTGTCGCAGTTACGTGAATGTTGGGATAATGCATATGCATAAGAAGATTAAAACTTCAAATGCCAATCCCTTTATCGTCAGATATATACATATAAAATACTAGAATAACTAAATAATTACAGTTTAAAATATAAAATCACAGCTAATTAAAATATTTTAAAATGATCCGCCTCGTTTTCTGGGTACTTGAGTATTTCCCCATTCCTCTTTCTGATTCAATTCCGGATCGTGCATTTTATCCTTATAGCCTCGTTGGCTTGACGTAACATAGGGTCTCTTGTGTGTTTACTCAGTATAGTTAGTTTGATTTTGTGTAATGTCCCTTCATGTTTGTCTTTCATGTGTTGATAAAATACTGATGTGGTGTGTTTGTTCTTGTACTTGTTGAGGTGTTCGTACGATATTATGTCAATTTGGATGACGAATACAAAGTCAATAATGAATCAGATTGACGAATTTTTTGCTACGATTTACACTAGCTTTCCAGATATTGTAGCTATTACTGAGTCGCACCTTAAGCCACATATTAGTGATAACCTACTTATACTCAGTGGATATAAGTTTTGCCCGTAAGGACAGGACGGAAAGACATCAAGGTGGTGGTCTGATTTACATCCATGAGTATATCCCTTTTAAAATTTGGACAGATCTAGACTTTAATGATTTTGAAACGATTTGGATTACTATACCCCCTAAACGCGTTCAGTATATATTTGCATTTATGAATATTTATTTTTTTATACGTTCTTCGACAATACAATGATTTTAACTTTCATGTGGGCGTCATGACTTAAAGCTCTATGAGCTTACAGTGACCCCTATCCGCACAATTGTTGAGTATTGCGTGTTTTGCAGTAATGTATATTGTATTGTTTAATTGTGTGGAAAATTAAAATAACCGAAAACGAAACGAAACGCTTACCACGTAAGATTGCTAATATCGGTTGGTCTGATATACCAAAATGATTGGTAGTTGGTGATTTTAACCGGATGAAAGACACGAGCCTTATTAACTACCAACTGAAGCAGATCGTAAAAAAAAAAACTGGTGTCTTGGATTCAATCTGTATCTCGCCAATCCTGGAAGCATTTTATTTAAAGAAACAGTGATTGAATTCCCTGTTGGAAGATCTGCCCATTTTGTTGTTTCGTGTGTACCAGCCCCTTTTATTCGCAAGGAATCAGTTAATTTTAAGTACTGTAAAAAAAGACTCATTAACCAAAATACAATTGAGAGTTTTACTAATGAACTTTTCAATTTTAGATGGCAGGATGTTTATCTTGCTAATAATTGTGAACGTCAGTTTCACGTTTTTAACGATTTCATGCAATTTTCTATTGAGAAATGCTTTTCTTTTATTGATTTTAAGAACTGTACCGTAGATAAGCCATGGATAACTAAACAGTTTACGAAATTTGTAACTGAACACTTCAATTTGGTTCTTTGTACATGATTTCAATAAAGTTAATAAAGTAAGTACAATAAGCCGCGCTTCGTTTATAACTTAACATTAATCATGCACATGCGCAGTTGAAACCGTGAAATGGCTTATGTTTGTACCCTAATGACCATTATGACTTTTGATCCAAAATCAAGAACAGCGCCGCGTTGATCAGAGAATTCTTTATAGTCAATATTTGCTCAATTTGACCATTTTGAACATTGGACCCAAAATAACGTCAAATTGACCCTTGGTACAAGGCTGGGAAGTGGGAGGTTTCAGTAGAAGACAGGCAATGGAGTTTTTTACGTACTCTAGGTATTATTCAATTGATCATTTAATCTCATTTGACATCAAGTTCGGATCAGCGGTAAAGCCATAAGGTGGTGTGTATTTTACGACTACAGATCATTCCTGATCAAAATGTGCTAAATGAACGGATCATTTTCAAGATTTGCACCCAATGATCTCCAATATCTTCATGACCCCAGGCTTAGATGATGGCGGTGTCCGTGGCCTCTAATGTCTATTTTTAGCTATATTAATGTAACCTTCTAACTGCCTTTAGGTATTTTATCCTAATGAACACTTAATGAACTTTGGCCCCAAGACTCGATTCCCACCAAACCTCTAAGGAAACACTGTTGGTTCTTAAATTGTCTGAAATTTGTTAATAAATCGGCCCAAACGTTTTAGAGATGAGGATGCATACACACATGCACACACAAATGAAGTTCATTACACTCAGAGCTCAGGGAGTCTGACCTACCGCTCCCCCATTTTCAGCTTTGAAAGAACAGACACTAGAGGTACTTGCGGAGAAGGTTGAGAAGATGGCAGTCCTGGCCAAATACATATTAAAAGGGGGAAATGGGCTTTTGTCTCGGTCAATGTCAAAATCACACACATCCTGTTCAGAGTTATTAATTACCGGATCTCCCTTCAAAATGTCTGGATCCGCGACTGGGAACATTATAAATTAGGGAACTCACCGCGATCAAGTTTTTTACGAAGGCCTTGTCTGTACTGACTTTTGCTTTTCTTAGTGGCGCCATTCCTGGTCCTATCCATGTTATAAAAACAAATTTTGTTCCATTTGCAGTCGGTAGTCTAATATACATATACACAATCTCTTCATCTGAAACAACATTAATAAGTCATAACAACTTGTTTCGCTCGCTTACCAACTAGTATGTTTGTGTCGCGATAGTCGTCAATTGAAATACTCTACTCGTGCAAATAAGCACCCAGGCGCTTCAAATATTTTGTTACTGTTAAGAAACCAAATCTGGACTTAGAGGGCAAATCCGGGATTGAAATTTCTATGGATAAATCTGTAGAAAAATCAGTGACCTAACTGACAAAATTTCACAACCGATAACGAGATAATGCCAAAAATGTGTTGAAAGGTGAGTCTCAAATCAAATGTTGGTCTACTCAAATTACACAGTGTTAAAGAATACGAAAATTAGTTATTTTGAAAGGATTCACATTAGAACAGGTAATTTTTAATGTTACTTTTGATACGGTTTTCGAACACAACTCTCTCAAATTCCATATTTTTTTTAATTTTTGTAATGAAGTCACTTTTTTATTTAATGCCTACAATGGAGAGAGTCTTCATTCATTATATCAAATTTTGTGAAATTTTATCAGTAATGTAACAACTAATTGTTCTAATGGTATTTTAATACTTTCAAATTACAACAGGTGATTTTTA
>JAOTQE010135628.1:0-11904 GCA_025631205.1 Nesometra sesokonis
ATAATTTATGTCGAAATATTGAATCTTGTCACGATGGCGTGTATCTCATTGCTTGGAGTATGCATTATACTTTCTGAATTGTTAATGATCGTCATAAAATACTGACCAACTGTGACATATTTAAGGTGTTCTATTCAGTTGTTACATGAATGTATGACGTATCGGTTTTTGTATTCGTATTTCGTGATGCTGCGAAACCTCACTATTATCTGATACTATCTGATAGAGTACCTAATCAGGATGAACTCCCTGTCGTGTAGACATGGCTTGTGACAGATATTCAAAGTGTTCAATTCAAACGTTGCAAGAACTTATGGCATTCATTTTTGTTTTCGTATTTCATGAAATTTCAAAACCTATTGTCCTCAAATTACAAAACCAATTTGTAGACTGGTAAGATCACTAAGTATCCTACGATTAAGAATGAATAAAGTTAGGCTTTGCTTTGACTTTCTGTAAACTGAACTGTTTGAAGAAAAACTGAACACTAAGAATAGTCATTTTGGGGGAGATAATGTGTTTATAATCTGGACATTATTTATAAATTAAATGTAGATGCAATATATTGTTTAAGGCTGTGTTTCCGCAGGAATTTCGGATTATCAGATAAAATATCATCCAGTCAAATAATGTATTAAGAGTCCCCTAACTTGGTGATTTCCCTTTTTCTGGCGTGACACCCTGGTTGTACCGTGGTGAAAGGTTGACCTTGTGTCAAAGGTAAAAAAATTAACGCATAATAATAATAATAATAATTATCGAATAATTTTATTTCGTTCAGAATAGGTTAAGCACCCGTTTCTGCAGCACTTTTATCGGATAATTTTTATTGGATAATTTTTTCCTGCGGAAACACGGTCTAATACTGACTGTCTCATTGACTAAACTGATTGTTTGAAAAGCTAAAAATACATTTATATCTATAAATACGTTTATATCTATTCGTTATTTACAGTTTGTTCTGCAAATTATCTCACCTGGTACGGCAGAAGATTAACCTCTTCCAAGGTAATTATAACTGTCAGCAAAAACTCATAGAATTCCAAAAATCAAATCCTTGAGGCTGGTGTGTTAATAAAATTGACATATGTATAGATTTGTAGAGGGAACTCTCCCAGCAGGGCTGGTATTCAGGGACCTCTATGATTTAACACATTACATTATGAAGAGAACAGACTAAGATGCAACAAGGCAAAGCAATCATAAACGATTACACCCTCACTTATGTTTTGAGGAGAGTATCTTCCACCCCCGCAAACCCCCAAACACCCTCCCCCATTTGTGTGTTTTTGATAGTTAGTATCTTTGTTTCTGAACAGCCTAAAGCCATAGTTTTCATTTGAGGTGATTATTCCCACATTGGGTAAATATAGACTATTTTCACTGCAATATATTCCTTAGGCACACAGAATAAGCACACTGTGTACTGTTTCTCAGGGTCAAGAAAGGTTATGTTTGGTATTTTAATGACGGCTAATAGATAGGACCAGAGTATCAGTAACTGTCAGGCCTTTCAGGTTTTTCTCACTATAAGAGAGGGCAGTAGACACAAAATCAAATAGATTAGAATCCAGAATTCATGTGGTAAGGCGAATCAGCACTAAACCTCGAGAGGACCTAGATATGGTTGGTTTTATATTGTCTGAAAATTTGAAGTAAATCGGCCCAATAGTTTTTGAGATATAGACGTAGACAGAGAGAAGATACACACATTCAGACCAAGCTCATTGCAATACCATCTCCCCACTTCAGTGGAGTGAGGGTAATAATCCGATCTACAGCGTATTACTTTAGCAATGGAGATACCTAATAAATTGTGTACACCTAGCCTGAAAGAGTTAGAAAATTATTAGCTTTTTCCTATTCAAGAATAAAACTAAAAAACTATGCAGGTAACTTATAATCATGTTTATTATTTTAGAAATAATAAACGGGTTTGGCATGGATTTTAAAAGGAATGCCACATTAACATTGACTTTCTGTATTCTTTTTAAAAAGCTCAAGATCTCAACTGTACTGTATGCTGTTTAGAAGTGATAGCAAAGGCAATTGATGGAAGGTAATTTTATGTTAGCAAATCTATATACTGTATATGCACTGTTTTTCACTATGAAAAATAAACAAGAAGAGGATAAAAGGGACTAAAATATTCTTGTAGTTTGGCAAAAATTGTTTAAAGAGATCAAATTTTCTGTGATTGGTAACATTATCTGCAAACAGATTATGAAGTGTCAGAAATTGAGAATTGTTCACTAAATTGTGCAAAGAACACAATGTTTTTACAGTGTCTTATTCCAAAAATGCATTTATGTAAAATGATGGGTTTATTTTTAACTGCAGTTGCCATTTTAAATTCAATTGTAAAAGCATAACTTATAAATATGGGCCTGATATTCCCTTATCTGTAAATTAACTTAAATTTTCTGTATATGGTGTTCCATAGAAGTTTTCTGTATTTCCATATGTTTGTAATTTCATCAAATTATGTAGCAAATACAGAAGTTCTGTTTAATATTTGTTTATCTTTAGATCTATTACCAAACATGGGTCAGGTTCTATGAAGAATGCTCTCCTTGTCTTTTTCTGCAATGCTGCTGATGATCTTGAATGTACACAAGCCAACGTGAAGGCCGGTTATTTCAGTCATGTGAAGCCCCCAGACTTTAAGGAAGGCCTGATCATGAAGTATGTGGCTGGTGTGTTACTACCGGTACTAACAAGCCTCTTCAAGCATATTGGGAAATTCAAATTTGGAGAAGAGATTCTACGTATGTATATTTTGAAATTTAAATATTAATTAAATTTATTTAATTTATTTTTATATATAAGGCTAATATGCATCCTTGAATTCCTTAAAGTCCTGGAAAAACAAATGTACATTAATTCCCGGTACTGGAAACCTCTGGAAAATTTGTGCTTGGATGTCTTAGAAACTTCATTTTGGTATAGTAGTAGTTTTCATATGTTATTTTATTTTATTCATTTGGCATGCCAGCTTGGGAGCCATAAAAGCAGGAAACCCACTGTCACTTAAAGGGTGTGCGACTCCCATACAAAATATATATACGCATATGCCAAAAACAGTTGTGTTTCTATGTTAAAGGATAATGGGTTTATTTTGGTAGAGCATTGGTAGAACCAGAGTGTTTCACGGGGAACCAGGGTGTTCCATGGCACACTGTGGCAATCCCAAAATGGTTGAGGGCCAACTTTTAAAGAACTGCTGGCTAAAAATTTGCTTGCCAACCCTTTGAAAAAAATGACACCCTCCAACTAGGGTTAACATGGTAGATAATGTCAGTGAAAAGGTAGATCTAGGTAATTTACATGGTTAACCCTATAAATACTACCATTCACACATAACATTAACTTTATTATCCTATTACGACCAAACCCATACATTTCTCAATTAACATAGGTCAGCTCCCCTCTCGGGGATACTACCAATGATATGCTGTCAGCAATGCCCTTAAAGTAAATAAAAAAATACAGTCATTAATAGACCTTCAGACTAATTAAAACTGACATCACAACAATCACTTATGACCTTAAAGCAACCAATAACACTACTGTGCTGCTAGGTAGAGCTCTTCCTAGTAATTTAACTTTGTAGACGTACCTTGTTGGAGGGTGTTATTTTTTTCAAAGGAAAATGCAAATATAGAACTTACCACCTGGTTGGAGTAGTTGAAATTTAGGCCAAATATGGGCTTGCAGCCCTAAAGCTGTGAACCCTGGATCTACCCCTGATAAGGTATATACCAATTTTATTGGTTATTAAGTTCGAGGGATAGAGGGGTTTAGAGGTATTTTTCACCTGTGTTTTTTCTTCATTGGTGTATTATATACCATTTGTTGAATGAAAAATCAATTAAATTAGAAATAAAAGATATGAAACAAAATGATAAAAAATGAACGTATTTAGACTGGTGTGTTTTTAATTTGATTTCAGTCGACCAAGTTCAGATTGCCTGCTACAAGATCATCAAGACACTGTTTGCTATTGGAGCAGCTAAGCAGTTCTCTGCTGACTGGTCAGTTTAAATTATTATACTAAATTTACCTTTATATTTTGTCATCAATAATAATAATATGCAATTTTTATGTAGATTTATAGTAGAGGTCTTTAAGTGATTCACATTTTCACCCCAATTCGTTGCAACAAACATGACCCCAAATTGTTCTTCAATAATTTTGCACTTGTAGACAGCACGTCCATTCGATCACATACATGGTGCTCTCCTTGTGTTTCTGCTGGAAGGTTGAAATACAACTTTATGGCACACTGTCTTTCGTATGAGCTGTGAAGCTGTTGATCCCATCTACTACATGGCTCAAGTGCTTGTTAAAGAATGCAGTGCACTCTTTGAAAGAGAGTATGGGATTGTCCCCTGGTGTCCTGTCCAGTCACAACCAGAAGGACCGAACTAGATATAAGTTAAAAAAGAGAAGCAACATGAAAAAATGTCATGGCAAAGGACACAAGCAACAGACTAGCATGATTTTCAAACTTTTGATCTAACAGTTTCGAGTCTAAACATAATTGCTTTGCCAACTGCTCCCATAAAACAACACCATTGAGGAAATTACGTTGAAGTTTAAAATTTATTTTTAAATTTATTATGATTATCTGTACCCACTAGTAACACAATGCCTGCCACTACGCATTTAGTGTTCTATCCCATGTAAAGTAAATCTTTTTCCTTTCGGCTCATAGGGCTGGAGCTTATAAAGTTATACAGTAGTAGCGTAAAGCAGATGAGAGTATGGTACCACCTGCATGGTACGCTAGTCCATCACAGGTTACTTCCCAGCAATTTGCCGATAACCATCGTACAGCTGGGGAGACTGAAGTATTTTAAGTAAAGTGTGTTGCCCTGGCACACAAGCAACAGTAGAGGATACAATTGTTATCATTTCTTTTGACTAATTACCATTCACCAACCGTTCTGTAGTTGTTGTCATGAAATATAGTCTGTCCAGGACACAAGGAAATTTTGAAGTTTTTTTCTTTTCTGTTAAAATTTAAACTTTCATTTGTTACTGAAACATAAGCACGAGTTGGCAGTGATAACACATCAATGGCAGAAACATTTTAATCATGTTGTCCTGTTGATCATTGTTCCAAAAATGCTTGAAACGACTACAATGCTTATATATTAGTTAATTAATTGTATATTTTATGTTCAGAAGCAAGTTACAACTCACAAAAATGTAATAAATGAACAAAATGTTTGATTTATATCAAGGCCCAAAACATGTAAATTCTTGCTGCGGGCAATGCTGCCTCACAAGCACCCATCTTTAAAAATCCAAATCATTAAAGTTAACCTCAGTCGAAAGCTACTCCTTTTCCTATTGTCCGTTGTGAAAATCATGATTTTTCAAAATTAACAATTAATATTCCATTTCAAATGGTCATTTTTGGAATTAACGATCAATTCGAATACAAGCTTTCAAAACCGTGAGAATTTTAAATAAAGCTTTGTGATGTAAATATTTTGCACAATTTAATTTTTACAGTGAAAAGGAAAGAATGTGCATACAAAGGTAATAGTATAAGTTTTATCCAATCACAGAACAGCTTCCATTGACCCCTGACCTAACCTTTAACCTTTTATTCTAGAGTGCCTAGTGTAGATTTACATTAACTGCCTGGTGATGGTATGTTGTGGTTGTAGTTTTAAGCTATTGCAAACAATAATAATAATTCCATAATTTCTCTCCAAAGTTCATCTTTGATCTCATTCAACCTTATGTTCCTTAGAGGTCTTTGAGATCTAGCTCAGAGTCTTTACTTTCTCATTCTGTTCATCCTTCCACTAATTTTTATGGAAATCATTCTTTTACCTGGGCTTTGGTTTCTCTATGGAATACATTGTCAATAAACATCAATCACTACATTTAAAGCCCTTTTAAAATCTCACCTTTTCCAGCATAATTTTTCGTAATTTTTTCTTCCTGGTTAATTTGAGTGTAAAGCGCATTGAGGTTTTAGCATAATAAATGCCTGACAGTTACTGATACTCTGGTCCTATCTATTAGCTGTCATTAAAATACCAAACATAACCTTTTTTGACCCCGAGAAACAGTACATAGTGTGCTTATTCTGTGTGCGTAATCTTTGAAGATATCACAGTGAAAGTAGTTTAAATTTACCCAATGTGGGAATAATCACCTTAAATAAAACCTATTGCTTTAGGCTCACAACAAACAAACACACTAACAAAAAACAAACTGGGGGGGTGGGGGTTGAGGTTGGGGGAAGATAGCCTCCTCAAAACATAGGTAGGTCATAGGCGAGTGTGTGATCGTTTACGATTACTTTGTCTTGTTCAGTATATAAGGTATTGTCTCTTAATTTTGGTTGATTGTTCCTGGCATTTTCAATTTTAATTAATCATTTAAAATGTTTTTTTAACTGATTGCTGTGTAGTGTTTGCTTAGTGATAAGATGCTTTAAATAAAATAAATTTCTAGTATTTTTAAATAATAGTATATATTTTGTGTTTTTTTTTTTTAAATTTGCATCATGTACATGAGGAAGGCAATGTTTATTTTTCCAATGCAACATAATCTTCTAAACTTGCTAAGTCACCCTTTTTCTGTCACATTCAACATCAATCAAGTTGTGACATTTTCAGAATGAGAAATAAATCATGCTTTTTAAATCAAGTCTCATCATGAGGCTTAGAGATTTTATGTTTTTTTTATTGAAGACAGATGACATTGGGGTTAAATAATATAAATATTATCCAATAAATGCCGCTTCTCAATCATTCTTCAGAGTGTAAATCCATACATGTACTAGTTTCCATTGTATTGTCTTTTCATTTAAACCCTTTTCACACAGAACTGTAAACTGGGAATATTGCTGTAATTCGCAAATGCTGGCTTTAGTGTGAAAGGGTACTTTCCCTTCAATGCCGGCACAGTGGCGTCATTCATTAGACCCTAGACCGCTATATTACCATCACTGCCTTAGGCCGGATGTGTATGAAAGGTTCCACAGTGTAATGCCTGCTTACACAGTGAAGCCAAACTAAACAAGGTCAAAGTTGGAAACCTAGCTGTATTATTAAGACCGCCAATTTTACGTCTCTCGCTCAGACCCTTTCACACAGGAAACCGTTATATTACCGGAATTTGACCTTCTGTGTGAAAGGGTTTAGACCAGCAATAATGCTGGCATGGTTATGGTAACACTGCGGTATTTTCTGTGTGAAAGGGGCTTTAGACTAGATGTGTAAGCTAGAACAATGCCCAACACCTTATATGAACCCTTTTCTAATCCCCACCTATAAATATTTCAGCTACAGTATAGATATTGTAAGTTGGAATTCTAGCTCCTTTGATGTTTAGTTCATGACTGCCACATCAGATGAATTGTCTGGTTATAGGTGGATCCAAGGTTTCACTTTGGGGTTGTCTGTGCTTACACAGCACAATTTTCGGTCATCAATATCACCTATTGCGTAGTCCAACCCAGTGAAAAATTCATGATTCAATTTGACAAGAAAAACATTTTTTAAAGGAAAAAATGCTTTTTACTCTATTTTATTAGTTTTCGCAAATTTTACATTTTTTTTTTCTGTATATGAAGCTTGACATGGCAAAACCACCAACTTGTTGCAAAGAAATTTATTGTGAAACAGGAAATATAAACAAATACTAAAGTTTTCCTACAGCTTGCCTCATATGAGACATTTCATGGCCAGGTGTCCCAAGTTATACAGCCAGAATTCCTGGAGATTTCTTTGTGGTTGTACGAACACCATTTGTAACATGTATTTTTCCTAAAAGGTGTGTGTACAAGTACTCTTATTTAAAAGCTCAACACCTTATTATATAGCAAAAGTTTCTAAAATGTTTTGTAACTCTTAAAATATGCCATTACCATTCACCAAAAACATTGCTAAACTTCAAAGTATCTTATTATCATCCAATATTTTTTTTTTAAATAGTCCGATTTTGAAACTTTCACAAAACCTGGAGAATTTCCTGGAGAAAACTAAATTCCAGGAGAAAATTTTGTAAATCCAGTAGCCCAAAAGATGATCCAAATTTTCTGGAGACTCCAGGACAATCCTGGAGACTTGGGAGCTCTGCATGGCAAAACCACCAAGTTTTACGAGAATTGAAAATTGAGCTATTGTTAAATCTATATTACACTTTTTGCAGGCTTTAAAATGATTATCAAAATTAAACATCTATAACTGAATTTATTGGACAATATATACAAATTTTTTCTTTGTATTTCTTTATATGTTTTGTTGTTTATTTGCTTATTGCTCAATAACTTCCTTCGCAACAACTTGGTGGTTTTGCCATGACTAACCTCATATTTTTCTGGCAGTGGCCATCAGGGATAGCCCTTTAACTATTTTTGCAGTTGACACACAACTCTGGATCCGCCACTACTGGTGCTACGTAGTCTTTTTGTAGTTGGCAGACTAAAGGCTGTTAGTTGATCATTCAAGAAATCCACTATGCTATACACATAAGCACATGCCAACAGTCGTGCCACCGACATAATTTGTATCTTACATGTGCCGAGAAATTTTGCGTGCAGACAGCACAGCACAAGCTTTTTAACATATTCGGTATTTATCAGTGGCACAAAAGCTGTTACTGTAAATATCAAATATGTTAAAAGCCTTGCGCTGCACCGTCACTGCACAAAATTTCATCTCAAACAAAAGTTATTGGGTTACGTTGGGAGCACTAGTGACTGTTGGCGTGCATTGTTGGATTACATTTGCGACGGCCTTTAAGAACTTTTAGGTAGTGTTTGCAATATTAGAGTAATAATAAAGATTGAAGCAATAGTAATAAATGTTTATACAGTAGCTGTGCCATTTCACCAACTCAATGCAGTGTTCATCACAGGTTTTTAAGCATCATTGTACCATGGTGCGTAAAATGTTGTGCAGATGATTGGAATATCAGCTTCATGCTTAGCAATTATCTTATAGCCATTTCCAGGCATTTAATTAATAAAAAAAAATTTATTTTAGCACCTCCTCGAGGGATGGTCCGACTTATAATATGAAATAACAAAGCTCACCCTTTGAAAAAAATAACACTCTCCAACTAGGTGGGTCTACCATGTTACATTACTATGAAGATCAACCTAGCAGCACAGTAGTGTTATAAGTACCTTAAGGTCATTAAGTGATTGTTGTGATGTCAGTTTTAATTATTCTGAAGCTCTATTAATGGCTGTATTTTCCTATGTATATTTCCTATTGCTGACATCATATCATTGGTAGTCTCCCTAAAGAGGGTAGATGATCTTGTGTTAATTGAGACATTTTTATGGGTTTTGGTCATAATAGGATAATAATGTTAATGTTATATGTGAATGGTAGTTTTTATAGGGTTAACCCTGTTGACTACCTAGATCTACCTTTTCACTACCATTATCTACCATGTTAACCCTAGTTGGAGGGTGTTATTTTTTTCAAAGAGCAGTTCATGTATGTAAAAGCACCTTTAATACATCTACCATTGTTTAAATAATGAATAAATAAAACTAGTCGTATACTCTTTAAACTAAGAATCCAAATTTTTGTTTGTTTTATACAGAATTAGCAAATTAGAAAAGTTTCGTAGTAGTGTGTCCAAATTGAAATGGGCATCATTGTTGACATGTCCATAATTGTCCAAAATGTAGCAGATCCAACTCTCTTTGTTGAATTGTTTTTTTTTTCCCAATTTCAATTTATTTGTCTCTTTTTAGTCATCGACCTGCTATTGGTGAGCTGTTGGCAGCGATTGCTGGATCATTCCCAGTGGCGTTCCTCGAACCACAACTAAATAAGAACAACAGGAACTCAGTGCTAGGACAACAAGAAATGAGAAACATTGCGAAGGGTGTAATAGAACCAGGTAATTTGAGCTTTGATCATCATCATCATCAATTCCATAATCAACAATAGCATAATACTTGTCATCGTCATCATTAAACAAAATAATGCTATAAAACTAATAATAATATCAATTAAAATATGAAATAGATACCTTTTGGAACAAATTCTCTGCATTCGATGTTCATCAGTGTGCACAGGTTCCGGCCATATCTCATGGCTGTGATTCACCACTACTTGATGAAGTAGAAAACTACAGGCCCCCTATTGAGGGAGGGCTTTGATAAGACTGGAGTAAATTTCTGCTGGCAATTCCAGACCAGGGTCTTTGTTTAAACTGGGTTGATGTTGATAAATTTCAATGGCTTCTCTGATACGGCGTTTCCATTTATCCGGGTGTAGGCACATGAAAGCTTTCATCTAGAGTAGCATAGTTTGTACACACTGGTGAACATCGAGTGCAAAGAATTTGTTCCAAACGGTATCTTTTTCATATTTTAATCATTAAAAATGGAACACAGAAGTCTTCATAGTGTCAGTAATACAGTAAACTCTCCCAATACAAACCGGAATTCACGAAAAACCAGACTCTTTTTAAAAGTCCCAAATTTTTCCTATTTCTATTATCTTAATTCTAAATTCAGAAAACCGGACTTTCCAGAAAACCGGAAAATAATTGCCCGCCCAAGGGTGTCCGGTATTGGGAGAGTTGGCTGTATTAATATTTTTTATTGCCATTTTAGATCTGACAACCTCATTTGGCATACCAACGTTAGATGCAATGATACGTGAGATTGATGAGATGGCAGAATCTGGAGCTAAATACTACGAAGCACCACATGTTATTGAAGTGATCTTGCCCACACTGTGCAGGTAAGGGTGTAAACCATGCTACTCTTACCCTACATACTGTACCTTGCTTCCCTTTGAAAAAAATAACTGTTAACATGGTAGATAATGGTGGTGACAAGGTAGATATAGGTAGTTAACATGGTTAACACTGTAATAACAACACCAACCTTGCTACCTATCTATAATATTCCATTATAATCAAGACCCATAAATCTCTCAATTAACTTCCCAAGGATGCCTACCAAGAATATGGTCAACAATACTCTACAATAGGAAAATACAGCCATTAATAGATCTTAAGACTAATTAGAACTGACACCATGACAATCAATTACTTATTGAGCTTGAGGTATCAATAGCATCAACAAATATACTACCTATTTTCTAGGTAGTTGTGTGTGGTTTTAGGTAGATCTTCCTAGTAATTTAACATTGTAGACCCACCTTGTTTGAGGGTGTTATTTTTTTTCAAAGGGTTACCATAACCTACCTAAAACTATACATACAGATCACTTTCCTAAAAACCATTCTACATCACTTTCCAATACATTAGCTCAGTCGGCAAAGCTGTTTGTAGTTGCTGTCTTTTGGTCTAAACAGTGGAGGCCTTTGGTTCTCTGGTTTGAATGAATCGCCACTCCTTAAGTATACCACTTATTTTCGACTTTCATTTGTCAGTCATCGTCAGGCAAATGAGCACACCAAACCTAGTTTTTATCATTGGTAGATTCCCTCCAAAGACATAGGCACACTATGGTTTTAAGAGGTCTTCTCTGGTCAGACCTGTGTTTGACACCTTGTGTACTCTTCCATCCCTGTTCATGGTGTTACTATTTCATTTGTTCTGAATGACCTCTTTAATGGTGCCTTGTACTCTAAAATACTCTTAACACTGACCTTAAAAGAACTTTGAAAAAAAAGTAATTTACACTGAAAGTACTGTATATCAGGTTTGTTTTACATAGTATGTAAATGGGTCACATTCTTGGAATATCTGTTCATCTACAAGAATTTATTAAATTAAAACCAAAAATACCAGCTTATATTTGTACTCAGTATCGTCAATTTGATTTGGCTTTATTACATTATTCTTCCATTTATGCATACAACCTTCTCATTTACGAACTTCTCATTTACAAACCTTCTATTTTACAAACACTATTCAGTCAATGACGTCAGTAAA
>JAOTQE010135639.1:0-11904 GCA_025631205.1 Nesometra sesokonis
ATATACGAAATTCAGCCCCCCCCCCCCCCCCCCCCCATCTAGCTCTGCTGGATCTACCCCAGGTGGCATCCTCAATTTACCAGATGTAGATGTTAAGTTTATGAAAAATGAGTAATTGAATATAATATGGGATTGAACTATTAAAAATCTATTTCTTTATGTGTGCAATTGCATAATTTTATTACCACTGTATGGGTTTCTGCTGTTGAGATCATTTTGAGGTCAACCCCCTGGCAAAGTTGAGAAAATGTGCCACCTCCCTCTCCAAGAGTAGATCGAGGCTACAAAAACCTAGACCATGCTTATATGAATTCAATTTTCCCAGTATAATATATCATGTTCTTTTCTGTATTTCCTAAAAAGAGGTCTGGGTGCCACACAACATCAGCATGTCCTATTAGGGCTATTATATTTCACTCATAGTGCACAAAACTCTTGCTCAAACATATCATATCCATCATATCCTACAGCAAAATAGACATGGCAATATTTGAGGTAATAATGTGGATAGTGCCCTTAATTGTATAGAGTGTTAAATAAAAGACATCATCAGTTATTGTTATTGTTAATGTTATATTATTATAAATATGGCTAAAAATACAAGTATTTATTTTTTTTTCAAGTAAAACACAAAATTTAAATCTACATTATAGATAATGACCCTAAGGAAGGCTCATCAAACTATTTTAAAATTACAAATAACATCAGTTTTAATACTGGCACCTCAAATTTTTTTTAAATTAAAATAATTCTGCAAATGAAATATGTATAAATTCTGCACTCTGTAATATACATTTTCAGCAGTTGTACAATGTTTTTATTTTTTTTCAGAGGGTAGTGGAACTGAGGAAGGATTATTTGGTTGCCTTTTGAAAGTGTTAATTGTTGTAAGGCTTCAAAGAAGTGAAACTTAAAAATAAATATATTATGTCATTGCTACAGAAGGGACCCATACTTATTGTATTACCTTTACCTTGAAACCGAGACACCTGAGGCTGCCTGTGTGTCCTTCCATGGAGAAACTGAATAATTGTATACATATGGAGAGAATATGTATACAATATTAATTTTACAATAGTACTATTGTAAAATCATTTATCAATGACCAAGAATGTAGCTAGAAAAATCATAGGATACGTAGCAAATATCTGAATAGTATACTGGACTTACCACAATCTTTTTCATAATAGACTCCACTGGAATAATAAGAAAATGACTTGTGTGAAGCATCTATTCCAACAGAGATAGGTCCGACAGTTGCAATGGCTGACTTTAGCTTAGTCAGACTGCCAGAGGAGATGTTATAATACTTGTCTATCTGTATAACTACATTGGCTTTGTCAAAGTGGCACTTTCCATTCTAAAATAAACCAGACATAAATAATAAAAATAATAGGGCCACTCTCTTCCAAGTCATAAAATGGTAAGAGAGTAGAAAAAAATTAGATGCATTTTGAGCTGTGATTTAAATGCTGTCAGTGGTTCTGCAAATCTTATGTATTGTGACAGGCCACTTCAGATTTTAGGTGCAATGGTGGAAAAAGCCCTTGAACCAGTGGCATGGGATGGAGGAGGCGCTAGGGGAAGGACCTTCGTGGTCGCTGTTCTTCCAGATCGTGCATGTCAGATTAATACAAGTTTCATGAAGGGATCTAAATATTTAAGAAAATATACAGTGCTAAACTATTAACAGACTTGCAAGTAAACAAAATATTTGATAATTTTCACAAAGTGGGAACTGAAGGAAAGCCAGTGATGCTCATTCAGAATTGGTGTGGTATGAGCCTGCTTTTTCAATTTCATAATATATCTTGCTGATGTGTTTTGGATGTGTTGTACAATTTAATCTGAGAGTTGTTTGTAAAAAAAAAGGATGGAACTGCAGTTGCCAAACCAAGGGGCATTGACTAATGTCTTGCATACAGTTGTTTTTAATGTTCTTTTGGATCTGGTCTAACTTTTAAAGAGCTGCAAAAGCTGATGAGCCATTTGTAGAGTAATTTAAATACTTTTAATACTTTCAATTATTAAAATTATTTTTAAAGTGTTCAATGATTATTATTTAGATAAATAGTTATACCTGACCAAGGTAATGACCGTACGTTGATTCGGCTTCCAATCCTCCCTTCTCCTTGATGTATTCATAAGATCGCCATTCCTCACCCCCGTCACATCCGTTGTTTCCGTGTTTCCACGAGCAATCCATTAGATTCTGCTGCGACAGGCGTATCATCTTTCCAGTCTAAATAAAATGGTATTGTGTCATTAATATACTTATTATTTTTGTATCATTGTTTTATTCCTTCCGGCACAAGGTCAAAACTGTCAATAGCAAATTGTTACTGTCCTATGGGATAGGTGGAAATTTCTTCAAAAGACAAACACCCTGCTCTACATAAACTTCCCATAAAAGTCCCATAATCATCACTGTTCTATTAGGTGGCAATCCCTTCATAAGACAAACATGTAAACATTAATGCTCTACATAAACTACTGTAAGTCTCATGATCAATATTGTGGCAGTCCAAAAGGTGGAAATCCCGTCACTAGACTTATGCGTGATGCTCTGCATAATAAGGCCTAGTTCAAACCTTGAATCTCTTGATTCTGTAACCAGCAACCTACAATACCAAACCACATACCATACTTATACAGATATAAGCCCATTCTCAGGTATAAGTCCACTATTAGGTATTAGTCCATGCTTAGGTATAAGCCCACACTCAGTTATAAGACCATTATCAGGTATATGGTCCCTCTCAGGTATATGGAAACTCTCAGGTAAAACCCCACTCTCAGGCATAAACTCACACTCAGACATAAGCCCACTCTCAGGTATAAGTTCACTTGCGGGTATAAGTTCACTCTCAGGTATAAGCCCACTAGCAGGTATATGGCCACTCTCAGGTATATGAAAACTCTCAGTTATAAGCCCACTCTCAGGTACAAGCCCACTCTCAGGTTTAAGTCCACTCTCAAGCATAAGCCCACTCTCAGGTATAAGTCTACTCTTGAGGTATAAACCCACTCTCAGATCTAAGTCCACTCTCAGGTATAAGCCCACTCTCAGGTATAAGCCCACTCTCAGGTATTAGCCCACTCTCAGGTATAAGCCCACTCTCAGGTATAAGCCCACTCTCAGGTATTAGCCCACTCTCAGGTATAAGCCCACTCTCAGGTATAAGCCCACTGTCAGGTATAAGCCCACTGTCAGGTATAAGCCCACTCTCAGGTATAAGCCCACTGTCAGGTATAAGCCCACTGTCAGGTATAAGCCCACTGTCAGGAATAAGCCCACTCTCAGGTATAAGCCCACTCTCAGGTATAAGCCTACTCTCAGGTGAAAAATGGAGTTATCGAAAAATGGCACTAATCCAAACGTTAGTTTGAGGATGTGTCGGTGGCGCAAGGTTATCATGAAGGAATTTGAAATACCTTTCGAAAATAGGCTCCCTCTATAGTTCCAGTTGCACCAAAACTCCAGCAAGAGCCACATGTTGCCTGATCCTTTACTTGGCTTACAGCCCCTTATAAAGAAACATTGCAAAAATGCTCAAATGTGAAAAAAATAAGTTATGACTGACTAAAAGCTAGAACACATAGCTGTCTTCCAGAAAGTTCCTTGGATCCTGAAGATACAACATTTTCTCCCAGAGCTTAAGTTTCTCTCTTTTCAAGTTTCATGAAATACTTGTTTTATCTGTGTATTTAGTAAACGCAAAAAGCATAATAACATTGAAGCCATTAAATTAAGTCCCAAAAGAAGTGTAAACAGATCATATATATTCTTAAAATGTAGTCTCTCACCCAACATGTTTAAGCATCAAGCATTCTTCTCTCTCCTCTTTGTTGGCAAAGCCTTATTTCTACATTGCAGTAGAACCTTTATTAATAATAATATGTGACATTTATATAGCGCTTATTGCCAAGGCCTCCAAGTGCTTCAACCCTATTAAAGGGACACTTTTGGTGTACACTTAATAATAGTTGTCTATAGTGTTGAAAAATATATTTCCCCAAGAGCATGTCGAGGAATTGGGAAAGGGGGCTATTGTCCTGCTCAGTTCCTCTGACAGGGATTTTTTAGGCCCAAATCTTCATATTTATATAGTAATTTTATTGGTTTCTACCTGTAAAGGGAGGTGCTTGAGCACTCTAGGCACCCCACCCCTGGAAACATCACTGCAGCCATCCGTTGTTTGAAGGAAAATGCAGCTTTAATAGGCATGTCATCTGGAATGTGACAGAAGGTACTGTATTAGTAAATAGATCTGTTCAAAGTTATTGGAATATACTACAGACAACCCCACATGTATGATATGTTACGTCACAGCTCACCAACTAGGGAATTGATATATCACGCTTATAACCAGGTTTACCCAAAAATTACTATTCATTACATGTTTTAATTATCAAAAAAATATATTCAGCCCTATTTGGAAATTTTTAGGATGTTTTCTCCTGTTGAGTCTCATGAAATTTAAAAATAAATGTCAGATTTCATCCCTACTCTTTTACATACAAAATAGCATTGGGTTTTTTTTATTATTACATAAAAATGACTACTTTAAACTATATAAAAACATCAGAAATGACCAATTGTAGTTCAAACACACAATAATAGTATTTTTCTATATATTTTTAGAATTACCGTTGATTTTTCACAATTTATTTAAAATACCCCTCTTTCAGAAAATTTGTACGTAAAAGAATAGGGATTCTTGTAATTTGAACTATCCCTCCACTTAGCAATTTTCGTCTATTTCACCAATAATTAAGATAGCTAAAATGAATCGTGAAAATTCAGAAACAGGGCTGAATATACTTTTTATGATAAACTAAAACATATAAGGAAGATAATTTTTTTGGGTGAACCGGCCCTTTAATATTCATTATGAGCTTTAGGCAATAGCGTTACTTATCACGAGCATAATCTGTCAGAATTGAACCCAGGACATCAGGATTGGTAGGCAAACACCAAGCTACAGCACCATTACAACAACTCACCCATTATTCTCCAGTCCATGGTGTCTGGAGTTCTGCCAAGTGGAGCATCATAGGGTAATCCATTATTGCCTCCAGGTGTGTAAAGTCTGCCACGCATTTGCCGCAGTTCATCATCAAATAGATCAACGAGGTGGTTTACTGCAACCTTGTAGGTAAGATTTGCACGGTTGGTTGAATGGATAAACCTGGTCAAAGGTTAAAGTTCAATTAACTTTTTAAATTCACAGAATTAACTGTAGACAGATGAAACATCAGATGAATGGGCAGAACATGGAATGAATGAAATCATGAACTAATGAATGAATGAAATCATGAACAAATGAATGAATGAACCCACGGACAAAAGAGCGAATGAAACAACGAACAAACGAATGGAACCATGAACGGATGAACGAATGAAACCATGGAGGGACGGATGGACAGACAGATGGATGGACGAATGAATGAATGAAATATGAACATATTCATATGGAATAGTTCTTTTTGTTTACCAGTGTGGCCCATTTTTATTAGAAACATTTGACACATAATAGTATAAAGTAAAGCCTGCTCATCGGAGGCAATAAATGATCTTAAATCACTTACAATATGGTATCAGAATTATATGACCTTGAATTGCTTGTTTTAATAAATTTTTATAAATACAACTGTTTATTCACACACCATATTATAAAATTGAAACTTGTAAAATGTTTTCAAAAACATTGATTATGATGTGGAACAATCTAACAAATCTAAAATACAGTAGTCAATACTCAATACAGTCTTAAGGCCTGGTCACATTGCCCGAACTTTGTTGGAGCGTTCCTTGAACATTTGGGAGATGAATATTTTTTCACTGCTCCAGGAACACTCCAGTAAAGGTCTGGTGGTGTGTTCGGGTCTGACCGGGTCTTTAAGACCCGGTCTCACCACCAGAACTTTGCTGGAGTGTTCCTGGAGCGGTGAAAAAAATTTATCTCCCTACCGTTTAAAGAATGCTCTAACTTGTTTTATAGCAACCCACCCCAGTTGTCTTCACAAGGATGGTACTGTAAATGTCTCTTTTGTAGCTGAAGCAGGTAGGGTAGAAGTATCACTCAGTGACCTTGGCTAGAAATTTAAGGGTGTTTGGCAGTTTATTAATACATTTACATGGATAATTAAATTGAAAATTCAAAAATTCAATATACCTGACATTGTTTCTGAACGTTGATTGTCTCTTTCTGTGTTCCAGGCCATCCTTATAACTCTTACCATGTAGGCCCTTGTAGTGCTCATAAAAGTCATTATAACGGTCACCTCTGTGTGGGCTAAAGATCTCTTGATGTGGGTTTGCGAGGATATGGTGCTCAATGCCAGGTCCAGGAAAGGAACCACACGTGAGACCTAGAAGGAAATAAATGAAACTAGGCAAGTTGACACAAAAGTTTGAACAGGGACTGTGAAGTGTTTGTGATTAATAAGGCAGGAGAGTCCTTAGTAACGTCTGGGTGGGACTGAGGTTCTCTACAATGTGTGGGGTGTAGGTTGTAAAATTTGTCAATAAAAAATCATGGTAGAGTATTGGTAAGGCGAGCTTTGTACCGGTCTTTCTGCACCTGTTAAACTTATATACCGGTAGCTTTAATTTTAGAGCAGCTAATATTTTTCAGTTGCCAAAATCTGTATTAAAGTGCTCGGAAAGCTCAACAAGTTACAAACTTCTGTGTTTTCCACAGGTCTTTCAAGCATCATGATACCATGATTCTTGAGATTTACACCATGATGCTTGACAGTTGGGCATGATGCTTGGATCTTTTACCATGATGCTTTAGAGTATGATGCTTGGAAAATTTTCCATGATGCCAAAAGTTTATTTTATTATCTTAAGCCTGTTTTCCTGTCGATCGTTATTCCAAAATCGGCAATTTGAAATGGCGTTTTGAATCATCATAAAAAAGTTAAAAAATTAACAATAAAATTCAAATCATGCTGGACCGCTATTTACTACACTGTGCGCAACGAAATTCGTAAATCTTCGCGATGAATTAAAATTGCAATAAAACAGATTTAACAAACTTTTCAACTGCAATTTTTAAATATTAGTTAGATAATTGAATATTTTACATTCTGAAGCAAGTTACAACTCCCAAAAATTTAATAAATAAACAAAATGTGTATATATTTCTAGGCCAAAAACATGTAAATTCTTGCCGCGGGTAATGTTGCCTCGTGAGCACCAAATTTAATGATCCGAATCATCAAAGTTGAACTCGGTTTAACTTTGTCGATCCAAATCGTCAAACTTTTTTTAACGTCGAAAGTGGCCGCTTTTCCTGTCGATCATGGTGAAAATTGTCCATTTTCAATATTAACGATCAAAAATGACGATTCACATCGCCGTTTAATGTTATTTAAGGAATTTAGATTCTCCTACCGCATCATCTCCAACTGTGATTAACTTAGATGTTTGCCATTAATGCTTGCCTATAATGCTAGGGAGAACACTGAAACATCTTTTCAAAGTGAAAAAAACACACAACAGGACATGTCTTACTGTAGTTCAGTCATGAGTGGACAGTGGCCTCATGTGCTAGGCCTTAATATCAATGACCAAAGAGAAGTTTTTGTCATGTGTGATATGTGACAAGCTGCTTTCACTCTTAAAGGAACTCGCTCTTGATCAACGTGAATAGCCGCTTGCAATCACCAGCAAAATGTGAGCTTTTTGTGTGATCAGGGGCGGATTTAAGGGGCGCCCCCCCCCCCCTTTTTGGAAAGTAAAATCAATTTTTTCTATTGTCTATAAAACGAAAATACTCCGCTACACTTGATCCCTTAACACGCCCCTGAGGTTATTTCAGGACATCTAAAATCCAAAATTTCCCGGGGGCATGCCTCCGGATCCCCTAGAACCTTGACACTCTACCGGCCCCCTTCCGGCCCTCTAAAGTCTGCATCCGCCCCTGGTGATAGGATTAACTTCCGATCAACTCAAAAGTCACCAAATCCAGGGAGCTGGCTGATAACATAATCTCACTCAATAACGGGTTTCAAGTGCTCACGATCAATGGAGACATGGAAAAGAGGCAATAAGTATATGAGCTAATTTATCTTTATATAAAAGTTTCAAACCTTTTGGCAAGTCAAAGTTAGTAGCGTCAATCGGCTTTGTGCTGTACACATAATAATCAACATAGTAACGATCATAATGCGAGCCTATAAGGGTGTCATAACCAATCATCTCGTATCGCACAGGTCTTGGTGGCTTGTCCTGTGTCACCATGAAGTTGTATGTGTTTGTCTTGTTTCCCATTTCAACGACTTGTTCCCACACATCAACATTAATATCATTTGCAACCGCTTTTCCTGCATACTGTGAATTATAATCACAAATTCTTTTTTATTTTAATCAGAAAATATAATGATTACTGCCTTTACAAATCACAATAATACTGGTATTGTTGTCATTTAACCAAGGCAATGCAACAGAAGGATGCACAACTCAGGGCTTTAAAGATTTTAACTCTTGTAGCGACAATGTGCAATATTCTAGAACCAGAGATTGTGACTTGCTTAACAACTGAGGCAGTAACCTTTGTTTAAAAACGGTATAAAAGTCGCACTGTTGTTAAGTGTACCTAGAATAGTCACGTTGTGATGGTAATGTGCGTTAAAAGTTTAGCATGTTATTGCATTTCCAAGCATTACGTTCATGTCACGTTACTTGTATCAGTTTCGTGAATTTAATAGCTGAAAAGTCGCGTTCAATAAACTGCAAAAAATGATTGGAGTCACTCGGAGTCACTTATATGAAACCTCAAGCTACAAAGAGTATTTGATTCGCTATTACTACACCAATGCTCATTTGGTACACTTTGGTACATAATTATCAAAAATTCTATATAATTTTACACAAGAAAAATATCTTTTTTACAAAAACAAAATTTAAATTCACTGTTTTGATATAAACGTTTACGTTTTCATTAGTGTCGTCAAACAATTGTAACTTTAAAAAAGAATCTCACAAAAGAAAATGTATCCGACACCAGCAAACATA
Source organism: Nesometra sesokonis (assembly GCA_025631205.1). Taxonomy (NCBI): domain Eukaryota; kingdom Metazoa; phylum Echinodermata; class Crinoidea; order Comatulida; family Antedonidae; genus Nesometra; species Nesometra sesokonis. Next base: position 9,029 of record JAOTQE010135639.1, read on the forward strand.
AGGTGTAAGTAGTGTAATTTTTAGTGAAGGGATCAAAATTTGTTGGTAAAAGAGTTATGGACCAAAGGGCTGTACGTATGCGCTATATGCCACAGGAGATTTGTTCAGCTCACTCAACATTTAGCAAGCTTATACCAGGGTTTACATAGAACATTGACTGAGATTTCATTTTCAAAAGTAGTGGGCTTATACCAGGGTCAGCATGGTAAATACCTCTTTGATTTGATTATTTGGTGTTTGAAGCACCAAAGTTATCCACAATAGTCCACATCTAACTTGTTTCCAGTGGGATCCTTCTGGTGGTGATTGGGCAGTGCACCAGGAGACAATCCCTCTTTTCCAATAGTATACTAGTCAAAATCAAAACGGGAACCACGCCCACCCGGACCGGGGAAAGTGCACCCCAAATTTGCTGCATCCTTGATCCGCCCCTACTCCACCAAAAATACAAGGAGAGTGCTGATGTGTATCCAGACTTACACTAAAATTTGAAACATCTGGTATGAAACTCTGGATGGTGATTGGAGCATCTTTTGTACCATTAACTTGGAAACAGCCCGTCTTCACCACATCCGTCACTGTCTCTGGTGAGATCTTGTAAGTTACACCATTGTCTAAGTTGTCCTCCTTTTCAAAAAGGTAGGTCTTGTCCAAACCTATCACCAATCAATCAATCAATCAATCAATCAAATGCATTTATAGAGAGCAAATATCCAAGGCAATGCATGCCAAATGGTGCTAATGACGGTGGCATAGTACAGTACTCAAAATGCAGTTTAATCAAAATTTTAAAACAAAAGTTTATCATCAAAAGTCAGAGGTCTCTCAATTTTAAAAAAAATATTATAACTAGTGTGCAAATTTTTTATTAGGACTTGTCAAACTTGGTCACAATGTTCCCTGACCTGGAGTTGATTAAATTTTGCAAGAACAGCATCAAAGATCAAGGCCATAATCGTTTATTAATGGGTCATTTCATGTCAAATCACCCAATAGCTTTAACCCTACCTTCTCCAAATTTGCACAAATTTTATTTTTGAGTTAATTTTGGTGAATAAATCCAAAATTCCAAATTTTAACACCATGTAATTAACCGTTTTCAAGTTACGCGCGATTCATTTTTGCCATTTTGCACAAAATGGCCACACCAAGCAGTTTTCAAATGTTCTTATCTCTGTAACGTGCATATCAATTTTGTTGAAAGAGGTGTCTTTGGAAAGCTAATTATTTAACCTTGTGGGACACGTTTTTTTAAGATGAAATTTTTAGAAAATCTTTATCAAGTAGTATCTACAAAATATAAAAAAACTAGAGATATATTATTTTTTTGTTTGCTTTTCTATGGCATTTTAAAGTTGGTTTATTGGAAAATTTCTTTTGTTTTTGATTATATTATCAAGTTTTATTTGAAATTCTGCTTGGTTGAGCTTTGTACCTGCTATCTCAGAGCAATTCATACAATACAATTGAGAAACATACAATTTTTTTTAAAATAGGAACTTTAAAATGATCTCAAAAGAGAACAAAAAATAGTATATCTCCAATTTTTTGACATTATATAGATACTAGGTGGCAGAACATTTTCACAAAATTTCACCATAAAAAAACGTGTCCCACAAGGTCAAAATGTTATTACTCAATTCAATTAGCTTTTTTTAACAAAATATAAAGAGAGAAATGGATAGCTTAAATAATCAGCCTTCCAAAAGACACCTATTTTAACAAAATTGATCGGCATGTTACAAAGATACGGACATTTGAAAACTGCTTGCCGTGGCCATTTTGTGCGAAATCGCAAAAAAAAGGACCAGGTGTAACTCGAAAACCGTTGGTCGCATGGCGTTGAAATTTGGAATTTTGGGTTTTTTGACCAAAATCAGCCCAAAAATTAAATTTAGCAAATTTGGAGAAGATAGGGTTAAAAATTACATTTTTTTTTGTGGTGATTTAACATGGAATGACCCTCATTCATCTTTTTGGAATTTTGTGTCCATAAATGAAAACATTATCAATAATATAATAGTTTTATAATTAAAACCTATAAAACTAATGACCATATACTATAATGGTCATTTCAATTACCAGGCCCACCTAACTGATGAAAAAAACTACTGTTACTACATAACAGCTCTGAGTGCATAAATTCCATCAAACTTGGTCACAATGTTCCTTTACCTGGAGGTGGTTAAAAATTGTAGTATTCAGGTCAAGGGTCAAGGCTAAAGTCAATGATCATTAAAAAACTGTAATATTTATATTTTAGGGTGTAGCCTAGGCCCTATAAATAATAATTTCTATGAAAAAATATATACAAATTTATCCACAGAGAAGAAAAAGTAACCACCGTCCACGGCAATTCAATATAAAATATTTACCATTGTAGAAATCGACACGGCTTCTCTTGTTTTTCAAATCATAGTAAATGGCAAATGGTTCATTCAACTCTGCATATGGAAGCCTAAGAACGCCAGAAGCGTAATAACTCACTGCAAATGATGGAGGGGTTGGGGGATCTGCCAACACCAACAAGGAACCTAGGTAGCAAAAAAAAAGATGTAACAGCAAATGCATAATTGTTAAAGACAGTAAAATAAATCATTATTTCAATTAACATTACTTTTCCCCAACATCTCATCAAAATATTCACAGGGGCAGATCCAGGATCCACCGAAAGTGGGAGGGGGCGCACTTTTCCACTCCGGGTGGGCGTGGTTGCCAATTTTTCTCTGACGAGCAAAAAAAAAATCATCTCCCCAATTTGGTGCTATAGTATGATAATAGGAGGACGGGGAAGGCCGGTTCTCGTGGATGACCATCATGTCCACTGATTTGTACATGAAGGTTAAACATCCTTTCAGTGACCATGAACGTCGCTT
>JAOTQE010135650.1:0-15537 GCA_025631205.1 Nesometra sesokonis
GGGGAAATCCTGACGCCACCACTGGTTTGCTGTTAACATTTCACAGTGTAGGCCTACTTCGAGTTCCGCTGAATCCGCCCCTGCGTCCGAACCCCCTTCAGACAGTCTTGGTTACGTAGAGATAGAACATTAAAAGTGGTGTAACTTAAACCGAATAGCTGTACACATAATAGAGTTTCGGACTTCATTCAATTTTATAGTGTGCCATTTCCGAGCATACAGAGGTCCGATGTCGATTCTCTCAGTTCGGATTTGATTTTCCCGTTCAAAATGATAAATCGCCTTAAATTGTGACACTTCGAAAAGCTTATTAATGTAGGCCTAAACGAGTGTCATTTCCTAAAGGTTTAATTGTTAAATGTTGGGTTTGAACTTTCAAACTTTGTATATCTTAGTTTATTTATGTTTATGGTCATAACGAAGTCAGGCTGATCAAGAAATTGGGGCATTTATGGACCCAAATGTGTCTTTGGCACATAGGCATATAACACCAATTTTTTCGGGACCTTTGCGCGCCGGATGCGCCCCTCTAAATCCGCGCCTGGCGATGACGATGATGATAATGATGATGATGATGATGATGATGATGAGAATGATCATGAGAGGATGATGATGATGATGATGATGATGATGATGATGATGGTGATGGTGATGGTGATGGTGGTGATGATGATGATGATGATGATAATGATGATGATGATGATGACGGTGAAGTTGTTGATGATGATGATAGTTGGTGATGATGATGATGATGGTGATGATGATGGTGATGATGATGATGATGATGATGATGATGATAGTTGGTGATGATGATGAGGATGATGATAGATGATAGTGATGATGATGACGAAGATTATGAAGACGATGACATCGCCGACGACGACAAGATGCCACAGGTGAACAAACAATGTCCGATTTTTTAATACACAAAGCAGGGCAAAAGTCTCGCCGGCGACAAACCAGTGGTGTCAGCCATTTCTTGTCCATCATAGTTTATTTTCATTTATTCAAGACTCCTCCTTTGCTTAATTAATGTAGAAATAGAAAACAAACTTAGCAGTTAGCTTAAGTAAACTATGGCGATAATTACACAAAAGTTTGTCGTTAAAACTAACCATTCGGGGTCTGTTTGTTGTCAATGTCACCGCATTGAGAAAACATTATGTAAAATAAATAAAAGGAAAATAAATAGGCAAAATAACTGGGGCATTACGGTATCGTAACAACAAAGCCTGGTAGTGAAACCATGAAAAACGTGGTAAGTGGTCGGTATAAGGTAAACTAAACTTAAATTAGGACTTAGGCCTATAAACTTTGTTTTGCTTGTCTAAATAATGACTCATAAGCCAAATTATTCCAGTGGATTATGATCAGGGAAAATTTACTGGGGATAAACTCTCCTCACCTCCCCACAACCCCGACACCCCTCTCCAAATTGATAAAACCTTCAGCAGCGATTGATTGTCGGTTCGGTCAGTTGTACAAAATTCTTTGCTATAAAAAATGTTTATGATCCTGGAATTGTTCGTACGACGAGGCTTGTCTATGTTGGCGCTAATGAACAACCATACCCAATCCCAAATCCAGGTTGATGTGGGTCCAGAGGGGCGGATTTAAGTGGGTGGGGGCGGTGTTGGGGGAGGCCGGCCCCGCCCCCCCCCCTTTCGGAAAGTAAAATATATTAAATATTATTAACATTGTGTATAAAACGAAAATATTCAGCAAGAATTTATCTCTTAACACGCCATTGAGGCCATTTCAGGACATCTAAATTCTAAAATTTCCTGGGAGCATGCCCCGGACCACCTAAAACTTTGATCCTCTACCGACCCCCTTCCGGCCCCTCTTTTTATTTAATCTATTGATATTACATAAATTGCGGAAGTTTTTGACTGGATATTTTATCCCTTAGCCTACAGAAGTTCATTAGCTGTATTTGTTTATAGGCCTATGCATAAAAACAAACCTATTTCATGTTCGCCTTTTTTTTTGTTGTCAAGCTATAATTATCCTTTTTGTTTTAATGATAATTGATAGGTCTAGTAGTAGTAAACCTGAGCCGTCCAGATCTATCCAGTATTTTAATAATATAATCAAATACATAAACAATGCAATAAACACACTTATCGGCACAGAACCAACTTTATTCGTCACGATTCATGCTCCGGCTAGTTTTAGGTTTTTCGGGCTAATTTACTTAAATAACAAAATAAAATTGTTCTTTCCTCGGTTTAATTAGTTTTAATTACTGTAACACAATTCATAGGTTATTGGGAAGTATAAATGTGTGGTAAACAAGAAACATGTTGTAAAACACAAAGGTTGAGTAGTGGCTCCCCATAAATGTAAACAACGAGGTTTTATTAGTGAAAACCACGAGTTGACGACTCGTTTAAAGGGGAACTCCGTGATGAAATTTCAATGGATACATCTATAGAACAATTAGTTATGACCTAACTGACAAAATTTCACAACATTTGGACAAAGAGATAATGAAGGAAAAGACTTTTAAAAGTAGGTTGTAAATTAAAAAGTGGGTCTACTACTCATATTACACAATGCTAAAGAAAAAGAAAATTACGGATTTTAAAAAGGTTGTTTGAAAACCGCATTAGAAGTGTACTAAAATATATCTGTTCTAATGTTAATTTGACTGATCTTAATTAAGTTAAATTTGTAATATCATTTTGGTTTTTAAGCAAAATTTCCAATTTTCCTATTCTTTAACACTGTGTAATTTGAGTACACTTTTGATTTGGAACTCATTTTGCAAAATGTTTTTCGGCACTATCGCATTGTCCAAATGTTGTGAAATTTTATTTGTTAGGCCACACAACTAATTGTTCTATAGATTTATCCATAGAAATTTCAATCGCGGAGTTACCCTTTTAACGACACTAGCCGGAGTAAAAGAGGGCGCATATCAGTTCATGCACGTCACTAGAAACTGGTCTGTATGCACCTAATTGTTTTTCAATAGTAAAAAAAGTATTCGTATCTCGATGAGCTCCAGCTCCAGAAGTAGGCGCGGGACGAAATTTATATTACTTACAATGAATCGAACTTTTTGAAATAGACATATCATCACCGTCGTCGTCTACGTCCTCGGTATCGTCATCATCACCACTCAATTGAGAATACCTCTTTTCCTGTTGATCGTTGAGTTGCGGTGAGTTGCGTTGAGTTGAAAATCGTTAAAGAACTGAACGATCGACAGGAAAACAGGCTTTACAGTAGGCCTACCCTTCTCCGTGCCTTGAAACCAAAAAGTATCTATCCGTCAGACCACGGATGTGTCTTCTGAACAACAGTAATTGTTCTTGTTTAATACGCTTAATACAATATTTGAACGTAAATATGTGTCCCTTTTCTTATTTATTTATATGTTATTTTAATTTGTTTTTACCTCCTAAGGGGTGCTTTAGCACTTTAAGCACCCCCTGGATACGCTCATGCTTTATGGGGTGAGAAGGGGTAGGCCCACAATTGAGGGGTGATGATGACTTGGGCGTATACATGATTCGGGGAAGGGGGTGCTCAAACTCGACGGGAACAAGTAAATAAATAAAATAAATAAAAAAAACGTCCGGATTTTAGGGTTTTTTGTAGAGGTGAGATATGTTTTCGCGCCTTCTTTTCTCCTGCCATTATACATCCTACCTAAAGGTGCTTAATTCCTCTAAAGGGTAGTGCTCTGGGCTCAGTCTTCTTATTTATAGGCCTATGCTATTTTTATTTTTTCTTACTTCAAAGGGGTGCTCGAGCACCTTAGCCCCCGCCCCCCGCTCATGCTTTATGGTATGGTCTCGTGTACCTAAGACCTCCTCTCCCGCTTTTAATTACAGAAAAAACGCTACTTTTAGTTGACATGCTCTATTTATGTCTCCATAACAAACTATAAACAGTTTTATTAAAGGCTATCATTGCAGAACCACCCAGGAAACAGGATTCATCCTGAAAACGGGTCATCTCAAATTTAGCAACGATTATTTTCTAATTATCCATCCTGATGCTGGTTAATTTAATATAAAGTGGCATAATCGTTACCTATGCGAACGACCTCTAGTCGAATGCCATCTCAGCGTCATCGTTTGTCGTCGCTCGAACGAAAGTTCCCGGCTCTGGTCTAGGCCTAGCTATGTGTCTGTCAACAGAGATTTGTTCCAGGGCAAAAGCAGTTCTACACTTTCAATTGCCGTAAAGAAATCAATTACACTGGGCCTTTGTTTTATGCCTATTTATTATGACACTAAATATTTCTTTTTTAACGTGACCTTATTATTCGACCCCGTTTTTAGGTATATATGACGCGTTCGATCCACAGTGAAACCACGATTATTTAGGCCTATCCCAGTGAGCTTAAACCAAAAAAAAAAGGTCATCTTGAAATTAAAGTCCTCTTTTAAGTCTGCAAAATTTTAGGCACGAAAAGAATCCCATCCAGTGGCTTATTGGGGAAGTGGGAGGGGTGGGTTTGGATTCTGAATAGCAAGTTGTAACTATTTATTTCCAATATTCTATGCTTGGTATGAGATTGATTCGAATGCAGGCCCGTTTTCTGGGGGAGTTCGGAGGGGACCCCACACTCTTCCCTGAGGACCACCTAAACTTGCAAAATTTGGCAATACACAGAGTAGTTGTTTCTTCCTACCTCCTGTTTCCTCATATACCTATGAATGAGTTAAGCATTCCCCTGAATAAGCCCCTGCCATCACAAAACTCGTTTTAGTTTTTTTAATGCTTGTCTAGTAGTAGGGCCATGGTGTGGACGATGATAACGAAATTTGTCTGATAATTAGATAGAGCCGTTTCAGTTTAATTATTAAACAAAATTCTGTTTATAACAATGTTTCCAGCATTTCTGTATTTTATTTGTAAAAAATGTCGTTATTTCAAAGTTTAACTAGGCCTATGAACAAATAATAAATGAAGCGATGATTGTAATTACTGTAGGCCCGTAGTAATAGACCTAGGCCTAATATTATCTATAGACTATAATTTATTATTAGTCCTATCATTATTGTTGTATAGATAATTATTTCGTTTGATGGTTTATACCGTAAATACCTATGAAAATCTAATGTTTTAAAAAGTGCAAACTAAATTAATACACCCCAAGCAACTGAGGCTACACGTCGTCGTTTCAGGGTTGAGTATTTCAATAATTAGTATGTCGTAATCAAGAATGGTTTAAACTTTCAATATTTATAAACAAAAATGCTTAAACTAATATTAATAATACCTAGGCCTATTTATAAATAGGCTAATTCAATAATTTATTTAAAAAATAATTTGCTAGTTACTATTTATAAGTAAACAATTAGGCTAGGCCTATTTAAATTATTCGATGTAAATTAAGTGGCGCAGATATTTATATTAAGTTTGTGTGTATATTAATTCAACTTATTTGTTGAATAGGCCTACTCTATAGTTCAAAAATTATTCTTATTTAAAAATGTTTTTGGTTTAAGATAACATGATCTTTGAATAAAAACAATGTTACGAAATTAAACATCACTTTAAAAATGACGAATTTATTTAAAAAAACTTCTGGCTTATTCTGAAGAAATACCGTATGCATTTAGGCTATTACAATTTGAAGTAAATAAACATTAGGAAATGTTAAATTGAAAAAAAATACCGTAGGGCTATCTTTGAAATGTTGAAAACGCCTGCTATATTTTCAGTGAAGCCAATTCTTACCTTTTTCAAATGAGTATTATAAATGGGGATTATACAACTTCGTAGGCCCTGGTAAACACGAAGACAACAATTATTAATGACACACATTCCGATTAAAACGAATTATTATTGATATACTCAAATAATATACGAATAGGCCTATACTCAGATATTTTACATCTTGGCATAAAATAAAACATATTTTTCCCTGACAAAGTAAAAGAGGGAAAGTTAAGGGAAGGAAAACAGAAAAAAGACGAACTAATTGGGCCTATGCAGAAATGGTAGGCTACTTTCAAATGTAGAATAGACCTAAATATTATTAAAAATACTATTTTTCGGATAAGGTAATCTTTTAAAGTAAGTATTTCGATCATTATAAATTTTTACTGTCTTGTTGATCAAAACACAATTATACAAACAAATTCTGAAAATAACCAGAATTTGATATTAAAGTCACATTCCACGCGCAAGAAAATCAATCTTATTCCAACAAATGGATAGTGTTGCCTTAATTTTAGTTGAATCCAATTTCATAATGCAGGCCTATGTTTGTTTATTTTCTATTTTCTTATGTTGACGTGTTTATATATTACCCTGCAATGATATTCCCTTTCTCGCGGTTACGATCGTGTGATCGTGTTCAAATTCTAGTCTTGCAGACTACACTGAGATTTTTGCTTTCGGGCTAGCGCTGACGTTCGACCTCATGACCTATCGGGCATTGGCCGAGAAAATTGTTGCAAAAACTTTATAACCCGTTGAAAATTCCGCAGTTGAAGCGTTTAATTGAATTTGACACAGGGATTCTTTTAAGTGCTGTATTATCACGTGTAGTTTTGAAATAAACAGGAGTGAAGCGGATAGTAGGCTTGTTTCATATCCTTCCGATATTCAAACATCATTGTAGGCTTTTGAATCAGTACGGTGATTGATAGGACGACAAGGGTCAATAGAATAGGGTACAAGTTGATTCCCATAACTTTGCATAAAATTTGTTACAAAATAAACCCAATTTAAAAATTATTTTTCTTGTAAGAGGGTGAAATTTCGCCCCATACAATAAGCTGAGGTCGGGATAATGTACTTATACGGATTTTTTTTTTGCTTTCTGAGGGGTGTGCTCGAGCACCGTAAGCGCCCTCCCCCACACCCGATACGCTACAGAACGGGACTAATTTTGTCTAACCTATCGTAAGCGGACACCTCGGGTCTGGGAAAATTGTCCGCTTACGGGAGGTGTCCACTTACGAGAATTACAACCGATAGCGGGCCAAAGTTGTAAAATTATAAGTCTATACAGTATCTCGCAGTTTCACTACAAAACCACTACGGTGCCTGAGTTGTTGTTTTACGTATGTTTTTACACAGTGTGATCGATATCATTATCGACTATTCTTTGAACTGTCAGAAGGGGAAACAACGATTAAGTCTACCAAGTTTCTCATCATCGTTGTAACATCAATAATGATGTGTTCGTATTATTTAAATTGTTTACAAATCAATGCAATTGATCCAAACAATTTATGTCCTCATCTTTACATACGAACAATTCGTTTGACGGGAATTGGTTGATGAAACCTCCTTTAAAAGTTGTACTTATAACGAAGCAATCAACACTAACAAGGTCTTAACATAACCTATGCTATTCAGCTTCCCATTATCATCCCGATCAATCGATCAGGAATGTGTTTAACCCATGTATGAATTAAATTAAACCAAGTTAGTAACAATACAACATTGGTAAATAAATATTTTGGATAGTTCAACTATTCTAATGGAGGCTTAAAATAGTTGATGAGTACCGCCATAATTATTTCGTACGGTACTCGGCTCATTATCTTAATGTAGACAGAAGAATTTATCACTTATGCCCCATAATTAGAAAAAGGTACATCAGAATATTTTCCCAATTATTTTTCTTCGAATTAGAACAGGATTAATTGGGTTATGAAGGCAAAGCCGAGAGCGCGCAGCCAGGGCATGGAAATTATGATTTCAAGAATCAACCAACCCTGGTCCAACCCGTTTCTCAAAAAATCCGTTACAAACGTTGGTAGGCCTAATGTCATTTTTGGATGTATTAAAACATTCCAACTCTCGGGCGGATGTTCGCACCCTCTCCCAAATTATCAATGACACACCCTCACCCAAATCATACATCCACCTCGGTGGCGGATCCAGAAATTTATGCTGAGGGGGAGGGCGGATCACTTGGTCATGCGCAGGTTGCTATAACGCTTTTTATTAAATTAATTAAAACTGGGGGTGGGGTGAAGGGGCGTAGAACCTCTTACAGCTGATGACATTAGTGAAGTAGATATTAAGTTGAGCTATCCTTTTGAAAACAGTTTTTTATGAACTTGATTGGTTGGTTTTTTAACTTCGATTAATGATAAAAAAAACTCATTTGAAATCTTTCCGCCTCAGTTGTTACATTTTGTTTTTAATTTTTGAGCATTTTTAAGCGTGTTCTTATAAAAAAAAAACTGTGCAAAGCTTTATTAAATCAATCACCAAGTTTAACATCTTTTGTACAGATGCACAGAAAGTGATAGGCCTAATAACAAATATTTTACGGTTCCCACGATATTGTTCTTGTGTTTCATGTGTGTTTAAAAAAAGAAAATATACACTTGATTCACTATCTCAAAAATACACGTTTCTCGCAAAAACATAGAATCCTTGAAGTTCGGTCGGAACACACCGACGAAGATGCATTAACTGCACGTCTTATCTATACAGGTGTGAAAATACAGGTAATGACTAAAATACCACCCAAACAATTGCCGAAACACCGACGGCGCCGTGAGCACCATGGTGAAAGTAGACATTTACCCATTGAATCAGCAGGTCCAGTTGTCCAGTGTTCTACAGATGTTTCCAGGGGTAGCGATCGACCTCGGCGTCGAAAGCCTTCGGCGGGTTCTACAAAGTCGTTAATAGAATTAACAATGTTTACATGATTATTACTAATTGATTACAATCATCGAAATGATATTAATTAAGTTGTTGTATACATTATAAATGCAGTAATGAGCAGCACGTTGAGAGATAATAAAATGAGTCTGATAAGAAACATCATGCACGGGGAAAAAGTAAAAGTACGGGATCGCAACTGATCTAACGGGGAAGAATTGTTAACTTTTCAGGCTTATATTGAGACAATAGTAAGGTTTCGCAACTTTACGAAATACAAAAACGGATACGTTATAAATTAATTCTTGTAACGCTCGAATTAAACACGACCTTGAACAGGGGCGGATCCAAGATCCACCGAAGGGGGAGCACTTTTCAAAGTCTAAGTGGGCGTGGTTGCCAGTTTTATAGAGCAAAGAAAATAATTTAAAAAAAAATAAATAAAAGGTTATATTCCCATTTTAGTGCTCTGGTACCCTATTTTGGCCCGTATTTTGGGTTTTTATGGTAAATTTTGGACCCGGCGCACTAAATATGGGGTGGGGGGCGGTGCAACTACGTTTTGACGATAATAGGGAGGGGCCCGCCGTTTGCGCCCACTCCCACTAAATCCGCCCCAGCTGAATATCCATCACACTATGATCGGTATTTTAAGACGATCACCGATTCGTAGGTGGAAAATTTAGTTTATTTTAAAACACAAAACACATTTATTAACTTTAAAAATGTACGTGTGACGTAGGTGTTTCCGTTTTCTTTATCGTATTTCGTAAATTTACGAAACCTCCCTATTGAATACTGAAGGTACTATCTATAGGCTTATTAGAACTAGGCCTAATGTAGTAAAAATTATTATTTAGCTCGACAGGGTCTTTAATATTCACATCTAGCAGCGAGAAACCCGCCACATAATAGATTCAAAATATAAACGATAAAATAATTTAAGATATTGATAACATATTTAATTGAATTACTGTAAATTAATAAAAACCGGTTAGTTTAAATATGCTGTCCAACACAATTACTAAAAACTACTACCGGTACTAGTCGATCAATTGTCGGTCTGTCGGTCAGTTAGTTATGCATTGGCGGCGGAAGAGTGACAATTCAGAGGGGGATCGTCCCCCCTGAAATGGGACTCCAACAACAAAATTCACATTTCACAACTCCAAAACTATGGAAAAATCTGAATATTGTGGGCGTGAAAACCACCTTTAGGGACCAGGAAAGCACGAAATTAGAGGCAACAACGTTTTTTTTTTTGTTTCTGTTTTTTTTTGCTCAACAAATTCTAAGCGGACTTGGGGGTAGCCGAGCGGATTTTAAAATTTAGCTTCGTCCCCCCCTAATTCAAAAACGTTCCGCCGCCCCTGTAGTTATGGAAGGGATTATTATTAGAATTTCGGTTTTCAGATGAGCATCTCTTTACCGTGCGAAGTACGGGCCTAGAGATTATTGGACGTCCATTTAAACTTGCCTTGTACATTTTTAAAAAAAATTTATGTCTATAGAAGATTCTTTTATTTAGCACCTTGCAAAGTATACATTGATCGCATAAGCCATTCCCTCTTAGCTCATTGTTTGTAATAAGGCAAAACACAAATTTTATTTTCAACAACTCATGCATAAGTAGTTCTCTCGAAAGTGGCTAAAATCCTATACTTAGGGGGATGAGGACCCACTCGAACACAAGTGCTTGCTTCCATACGGGTAAAGTTTCTTTTGTATTACCTTAGCCTACAATCGCTTTATTGCCAGATCAGACGATCTACATCATGCTAAAAGTGCTAGATTAGCTATACTTAGGTAAAACTTTTGTTTCTATCTGGGATTTACGCTAGTACAAAAACAGAAAAAAACAAGGGAAGAAACTAAAATGTAAACAGATTAAGATTTTAAGTAGTGGTCATTATCTTATTAGCGTGTCGCTTAGTAGGGCTTCATGACTATGAGTAACTAATTTCAAAGTGGTAATGTAATTTGTAATGATGGTTAGGGACTGATTAGCGGGAGGCAAGGGGATTAACAAGATCAAATCCCTTCACTAAAATTTACTTTAAAAAATTTTTAAAGTGTTTTAAATAAAAACAACGCCAACTATAGATATAGGCCTAGTAGTAAGGCGGCTAAATGGCTACCAATCAAGACAGCATGGTAACCTTTTTGTTTTGACAAAACCAGAACGGGATGACCCACCTCTCAACTTAGCAGCCAACTCACAATTCTGAATCTATCATTGATAATACCAGCCAGTATAGGTCTTCGTCATCGGTAGCATTTTTGTCAGTCTGTCCGTCGGGTTAGTCAGCCTGTGGATCAGTTGGACTGTCTGTCGGTTTTGTTCAGTCAATTGGTTTGATCGTGGAGGGAAAAAAGAAAGATTTTATACATTGGATCAGTCAGTCAGACAGTCTGGTCAGTTGGGCTGTCTATCAGTCGGTTATTCAGTCCGGTCAGTCAGTCAGTCAGTCAGTCAGTCTGTCTGTCTGACCAGTTGGTCAGTCGGGCTGCAGGTCTATTGGTCAGGTGATTCAGTCGGTCGTAGGTAGGTTGGTAGGTTTCTTGCTCTGTCACTTGGTTAGTCTGTTGGTCTGTTTGTCAGATTATTCAGTCGATCGGTTGGTCAGTCAACTGTCAGTTGGTCATCATCTTGGTAAAGTCAGTTGGTTAGTCGGTCTGTCAGTCAATTAGTCTGCTAGTCCGTCGGTCGGGTACTTGGTCACTTTGTTGGTCAGTTGTTGCTTGGCTGGTGAGTCTGTCAGTCGGTCATTCTGTTGATTGTTCAGTCAATCAGACATCTGATCAGTTGTTCAGTCTGTCTGTCAGCTGGTCTATCGGTCCGGTCAATCAATCAGTCTGTCAGTCCAATTGGTCTGTCAGTCGGTTAGTCTGCTGGTCTGGTTAGTCTATTTGTCAGTCTGTCAGTTTGTTTGTCTGTTGGTCAATCCATCGATCAGTCTGTCATTCCGGTCGGTTGATCAGTTTGTTTTGTCTGTCAGTTGGGTGGCTGGCGTATTGGTCCAGTCAGTCTTTTGGTCTGTCAGTCGGTTAGGTGGTGATTCTGTCAGTCTGTCGGTCCAGCTAGTCTCTCAGTCTTTCAGTTGGTCGGTTGTTTGGTCTGTTGGTCAATCCATCGATCAGTCTGTCATTCCGGTCGGTTGATCATTTGTTTTGTCTGTCAGTTGGGTGGCTGGCGTATTGGTCCAGTCAGTCTTTTGGTCTGTCAGTCGGTTTGTCGGCAGTCTGTCGGTCCAGTCAGTCTGTCAGTCTTTCAGTTGGTCAGTTGTTTGGTCTGTTGGTCAGTTAGTTGATCGGTCTGTCATTCCGGTCGGTTGATCAGCTTGTTTTGTCTGTCAGTTGGGTGGCTGGCGTATTGGTCCAGTCAGTCTTTTGGTCTATCAGTCGGTTGGTTGGCAGTCTGTCGGTCCAGTCAGTCTGTCAGTCTTTCAGTTGGTCGGTTGTTTGGTCTGTTGGTCAATCAGTCGATCAGTCTGTCATTCCGGTCGGTTGATCAGTTTGTATTGTTTGTCAGTTGGGTGGCTGGCGTATTGGTCAAGTCAGTCTTTTGGTCTGTCAGTCGGTTAGGTGGTGAGTCTGTCAGTCTGTCGGTCCAGCCAGTCTCTCAGTCTTTCAGTTGATCGGTTGTTTGGTCTGTTGGTCGGTCCATCGATCAGTCTGTCATTCCGGTCGGTTGGTCAGAGTCAGTTGTTTTGTCTGTCAGTCGGATGGCTGGCGTATCGGTCCAGTCAGTCATTCGGTCTGTCAGTCTGTTGGTCAGTCACTCAGTCTGTTGGTCAGTCTGTCGGTCCAGTCAGTCTGTCAATCTTTCAGTTGGTCGGTTGTTTGGTCATTTGGTCAGTCCATCGAACAGTCTGTCAGTCCGTCAGTATCGGTCCAGTCAGTCTTTCGGTCTGTCAGTCTGTTGGTCAGTCACTCAGTCTGTTGGTCTGGTTAGTCTGTCGGTCCAGTCAGTCTGTTAGTCTTTCAGTTGGTCGGTTGTTTGGTCATTTGGTCAGTCCATCGATCAGTCTGTCAGTCCGTCAGTATCGGTCCAGTCAGTCTTTCGGTCTGTCAGTCGGTTGGTCGGTCAGTCTGTTAGTCTGTCAGTCGGCCATTTTGTCTGTTGGTCTTTCAGTCAGTCATTCCGTATGTTGGTCCATTCGCTTGGTCTACCAGTCAGTCATTCAGTCTGTCGGTCTGGCCGTTTGGTTTGGTGGTCTACCAGTCAGTCATTCGGTCTGTCAGACCAGTCGTTTGGTCTGCCAGAGTGTCATTCAGTCTATCGGTCTGGCCGTTTGGTCTGATGTTCTACCAGTCAGTCATTTGGTCTTTCAGACCAGTCGTTTGGTCTACCAGAGTGTCATTCGGTCTGTCGGTCTGGCCGTTTGGTCTGATGGTCTACCAGTCAGTCATTCGGTCTGTCAGACCAGTCGTTTGGTCTGCCAGAGTGTCATTCAGTCTGTCGGTCTGGCCGTTTGGTCTGATGGTCTACCAGTCAGTCATTCGGTCTGTCAGACCAGTCGTTTGGTCTGCCAGAGTGTCATTCAGTCTATCGGTCTGGCCGTTTGGTCTGATGGTCTACCAGTCAGTCATTCGCTCTTTCAGACCAGTCGTTTGGTCTGCCAGAGTGTCATTTAGTCTGTCGGTCTGGCCGTTTGGTCTGATGGTCTACCAGTCAGTCATTCGGTCTGTCAGACTAGTCGTTTGGTCTGCCAGAGTGTCATTCAGTCTGTCGGTCTGGCCGTTTGGTATGATGGTCTACCAGTCAGTCATTTGGTCTGTCGGACCAGTCGTTTGGTCTGCCAGAGTGTCATTCGGTCTGTCGGTCTGGCCGTTTGGTCTGATGGTCTACCAGTCAGTCATTCGGTCTGTTGGTCATGTCTGTTGGTCTGCCAGTCAGTCAATTGGTCTGTCGGTCCGGTTGTTTGGTCTGATGATCTGCCAGTCAGTCATTTGATCTGTTGGTCTGGTCGTTTGGTCTGTCAGTCACTCATTCGATCTTGCCGTTTTGTCTGATGGTATACCAGTCAGTCATTCGGTCTGTTGGTCCGGTCGTTTGGTCTTCCAGTCAGTCATTCGGTCTGTTCGTCTGGCCGTTTGGTCTAATGGTCTGCCAGTCAGTTATTCAGTCTGTCGGTCCGGTCTGTTGGTCTGTCAGTCAGTCATTCGGTCTGTCTGTCCACTCGTTTGGTCTGCAAGTCAGTCATATCGGTCTGTTGGTCCGACCGTTTGGTCTGATGGTCTGCCAGTCATTCGGTCTGTTGGTCTGGCCGTTTGGTCTGATGGTCTGCCAGTCAGTCATTCGGTCTGTTGGTCCGGCTGTTTGGTCTGATGGTCTACCAGTCAGTCATTAGGTCTGCTGGTTTGTTCTTTTGGCCTATCAGTCAGTCATTCGGTCTGTCGGTCCGGTCGTTTTGTCTGCCAGTCAGTCATTCGGTCTGTCGGTCCGGCCGTTTGGTCTAATGGCCTACCAGTCAGTCATTCGGTCTGTTGGTCTTCCAGTCAGCCATACCGTCTGTCGGTTTGTCTTTTGGTCTGTCAGTCAGTCATTATATAATAATAATAGTAGTAATAATAATAAGAGTAATAATAATAAACAATAATAATAAAATAGCGCTATCACTGCTTGATCTTGATTTACCTGGAAGTAATCTTTAGCCACTGTTGTAACAAACTCTTAAAGAATTCATTGCTTTTATAATTTGTCCACAAATAAAAATGCATAGAATAACTTCTGAATAATATACATTTTACCAAATTGGTACAGTTATAATAGCCTAATAATCACCATTACAAGTAACGCCTATCGTTTGAATAAAAAAAAATCCTTAATTTTTCTTTGTCAATAGTCACTTGGAAAATAATGGTGTGTTTTTATGTCGATCAAGATCCAAATAGATACATTTGGCAGATGTCTCTTTTATAAGTTTTAATAAGCACTGACAGAAATGAAAACGTCAACCTCAAATAAAATAAACTCTGTTTAGTAACTCTGACAATATAATCAATGACAGAGAGACTTACGACTTATTTGCTTTATTCCCTTTCGTAATTATTCTTCGACAAAAGTAATTAGCCATGTTTTTAGTGCCTCTCACAATTGCTCTTCGATCTAATTAGCCATGTTTTTTAGTGTACATTGATTGTTCCATGGTAGTTAGAGGAGATTTGGACTTCAAGACCAGTTAAAAGGACATGACATTGTTATGGAATTGAGCTCAAATTGAATCCTAATCTGGACAATCCCACCAAAAATGAGCTACCCCTCACCGTTCCAGGACAAAAGCCTTCTCCATTATGCATTACCGGATTACAAAACACGCTCCTAGTGCTATAGTAATAGGCCTAAAACATGCATCAACATTATCATTGATAACTCGGTTTGACAAGAAGCTTTTGCATAAAACAAAAGGCGGATAAATCGACTTAAAGAAATTGTCACAAAATCGATAATTAAAAGAGAAATAAGCATGTATATTCTTGTAATTGATTCTATTGACTATAGTTTGTTTTATAGTCGGCGGGTGGTTCGTGCTAATTAGACGAAAATTAACAATTAATTTGAAGTTTGTTGCTAGGAAAGTGTGTTGTATTTTGCAACACAAACACATCTAAAGTAATACTTCGAGAACTTCTACACCCAGGTGTGGGATGCAGACTTTTGGAAAAGTTGGGGCGGGGGTAGAGAGTCAAAGATTTAGGGGATCCGGGGGAATGGTCCCTTGGAAATGTTGGTCCTTAGATGTCAGGAAATTGCCTCATGCGTGCTAAGGAATCAATCATTGCCTTATGGTTACTGAATATTTTTCGTTTTATAAAGATGTTAATATTGAAGGCCTATTTTACTTTCCGAAGGGGGCATTGCCTTATGGTTACTGAATATTTTTCGTTTTATAAAGATGTTAATATTGAAGGCCTATTTTACTTTCCGAAGGG
>JAOTQE010135651.1:0-11903 GCA_025631205.1 Nesometra sesokonis
TAGTTCAAATTACAAGATAGAATCCCTATTCTTTTACATACAAATTGTCTGAAAGAGGGGTATTTTAAATAAATTTTAAAAAATCAACAGTCATTCTAAAAATATATAAAAAAATACTACTCTTGCTTGTTTTAACCAAAATTGTTCATTTCTGATGTTTTCATATAGTGTAAATTAGCCATTTTTATTTGATAATAAAAAAATTACCCACAATTGCTATTTTGTGTGTAAAAGAATAGGGATGAAATCTAGCGTTTATTTTTATATTTTTTAATTCAGACTCAAGTGGAAAAAAAATTCTAAAAATTCTAAATAGGGCTGAATATACTTTTTATGATTAACTAAAACATATAATAAATAGTAATTTTTTGGGTGAACCTGACCTTTAAATATTCCGATACACTGCAGATGGGTAAACTTACTGCATATCAATAAGCTATATATCGCCCTCTATAATTCACAATTAATAGTGACCGGGATCAATTTTGTTTAGTAGGCCTGTGTTTCATTAGAATTCAGAATTTTAAAAAATACCGCATTTCTACTAACCTCTATTGTATCGACAAAAACAACACATTGTATAATAAAATTACATGGACCTTTTCGTCAGTCGTTTCCACAAGTTGTACGAACCAGGGTGTTGCCTAGGCCTATAGACTGAGTTTGTCTGTTGTCTGTTTATATCTTTCATTTGAAATAGTTGAATTAAATTTGATGTTTTAAAAAGAGAATAAAATTCGTTTTATATCATACATCGAATGAAAACAATAAAGCGTATGTAAGCCCTATACATATTCAGCAGACAATTGTAGTAAAGAAGTATATTTTCAATTGATTCTGCATCTCAACATACGCCCCCATTTGGTGAATGATGACAGATCCATAAATTCATCAATAATTTTAACAGAAGTTTTTTTTTTCATCCGGGTTGTATCAAGAGACTCATGGGTGGATTTAGATGGGGTAAAATAGGAACCAACTGTTACGCGTGCGTATAAAATGACGCGTAATGGGGCGCAAAACGCGCGCGTGGAATAATTATCCATGAGCGTGCAGTCTCTACGCCCGCCTTTTTATACGCGCGTGTAACTTGTGCTGCTTCCTGGCGTCACTTACAGTATCTGAACTTTTGAGTAGGCAGGGGCGGATCCAAAATAATTTGAAGAGGGAAGGGTAAGCACAATTTAAATAGATACCGTTAGTAAATTAAATTAAATAAAGAAATAAGATTATTTGCCCATTTTTGTGTTTTGGTTCCCCTGTAATGGTACGACTGGCCCATATGCATTTATTATTTTTGGGGTCAAGTTAAGAGCCGGCGCACCTAATGTGAGGGATGCGGGCGCAACTACCGGGGGCGGGTGCGCAATCGCTAAATCCGCCCCTGTATGATATAATAAATGACTTCAAAACAATTCAACACAAGGCCACACTTCGGAATAAACGTTGACCGGCCAAGCAGTAGCTCGTTCTTCTGAAGTATGCCTATCTATAGGCTTAGTTACATTGTGAATAGCAGCCTCTGCAAGTCGACGTTTCAGTGGATATACTCAACCTTCTTCAAGTCACGTGATGTATTGCAATCCGACGCATTGCATTTTTATGCCTCACACTACCGTATTATTTTCGACATGTCTACAGTAGGCCCACGGTTTATCGATTTTCTACTCATGGGCATGGCCCTCGGTACTGTATTCAAAGTCGAAAATTTAACGAAATAAATAAAAATTATCCAATTATAACGAGACAGTGGCGAATTGGGTTTAAAGGTGCATCGGCGCCCCTCTCCCCCTATTATCTCCAAAACGTAGTTTTCCTCTACTTATATTAGGTGCACTGGCCCTAAAGTTGACCCAAAAATAAAGTACAGATATACCGATATGCCAGGCGAAACATTAAAATTGCATAAAAACCAGGAACTACGCCCACTCGGATCTGGGAAAGTGTGTCCCCTCCCCTTCGCTGGATCCCGAATGCGCCTCTGAAAAATGACTAAATTAGATAAAATGATATAAATCGATAACAGCATACCGTACTCTGTTTCAGCTTCATAGAATGGGAGAAACGAAGTTACGCCACCTTGAAGCAATGTGACATATTTAACATTAAACATGCGCCTACAATAATAGAAACAATGAAATATAGGCCAATTAATGAAAAGTAGGCCAATGACCTTCAACAAGGAGTCATCACCATGTACGCCCATTATATTAATATTATTTATAATTTACGCGCGAGCGTAAGCACGCACTTCCCTTTTAGATTGCGATTAAAAATAGTTCCGGCGTCTCGACTGTATACAAAAACAAATAAATATAAAACCACAAAAAATTAATAAATAGATCAATGAGTAAATTGTATTGTCATTATTAAATTATAGTTTCGTGCGAACTTTAATTAATCTGCTTTATTTTATAAATCATCAATGGACACAGTTTTGATCGCATTGTTGTAAATCAGGTAGGCTTAAGCCTGGGAGGCCCGGTAAAATATACTCCCTCACCTGCTGCATATCAGAGTATGGACGGGATAATTTAAACAACTAAGTTTAAATGGCACTGATATGGATTATAAAAAGTCCGAGGTATTTTGTAAGGCCTAAAAAATGTTGCGTTGACCACGGCTCGAAAATTGTCAAAATTGACTTTTTCATAAATAGGCTTACTCATGAATGGTATCATTGGAAAGGGAATCCCAAAACTAAACAAATAATTCTATTGTACGTAGGTCTATCTATAATCGAATATATACAGAAATATTGCTGATTAAAAGTAGTCAGATGACAAAAACTGGCTGAAAAGTCAACAAAATTTATTTGTAAATACCATCATGAAGTTGGGTATCATATGAAAGTTCCATCCTAAATAAAGGCTACTGTATACAGTGACATTTTCTTTTCTGTTTTCAGTTTTCAAGGTATTTTACATTAAAGACCAAAAACAGGGTGGATATTTGACACATATTTTTCTTATAGACCTAGGCCTATACACGTATTTATTTTGAATAAAGATTACCATCCATTTCATCCATTTAGTCAAAAGTTGTCAATATTACTCAGAATGATAAGAGCTTTAAAATGATACCCAGCATGATAGTGTTTATTGACTTTTTATTTTTAACCTTTGACCTTTGTTTAGGTCATTATTTAAAAGAGAGCATTAATACTAATAGTTTATTGGTACGGGTGTAATGGACTTTTTTATCATTGTACATTACCATTCGAACCAGGCTATTACTTGGTAGCAATCATGTTGTCTAAATGACGGACATTCTGGTGTCCGATGTGGTCCACCCCTATATTTTAAGCATTTATCATAGAATTAGGCCTAAATATCAAATTTGGTGCTTTTATCACGATTTGTTAACAGTTAGCTCGCTTTTAGGCCTACTGTACTTAGTACACTAGTGTCAACAATATGGAAGGAAGAGTTACACCTCCCTGGTTTAATTGAAGACATTATTCCAATGTTATTAAGGTTTTATTTCCGAACAGGACGCAGTTGTAATAAAAGTAAAATACAGTAAAGCATTCATACGAAAATTGCGCTATATCAAAAATATTTAAATTACAATGCTCTATACAAACATTATATACGCGTCTGAATTTCTGCTTGAATATTCTACTACTACTATCCCCCAAAAGTAATTATGAACTGTATGACAGCATTTGATACGAGACACGACACCTTCCGCCCTGTGCCGACAAACGTTTCTGATCAGAAACAAAATTTGCCCGGGAAAATAGAAATAGAAATTTTCATTCGATTGGAAAACAGCGGAGAGAGAACAAACAAAGGAACAGACTGAAATGCGGCCTAATGACGTCACCACTCAATTACACTCTCGTAATCTGATAGCTTTAGGCAAGCACTCTGACCCCTACATATACATATTTTATACGTAGCCCACTCTCACATTGAACTATATTTCTTTAACTTAATTGTACATACACATTAATAATATATATTCTAAGCCATATATAACGTATATACGCTAACAAAGTACCTAAATCGTGAAATATAGCTTGTTTTTCGAACAAAAAACTCTGCAGTGGGAGGAAGTCGGAACAGCCAATCGAATGCACGATGAAAAGAATGCCATGGACTATCAACTACCTTGGAATTTTGTCTCCTATCGAGGCAGCCGAAATTAGTTCCAAATAAATGAGTAGATAGACAAATCCTATGAGTCTTGTAATTATTCAGGTGTCGTATATAAGTTTAAAAACGTGAAGAGAAAATATTTAGGCAGCAAATCTGGCCTAATGAGAATGTTATAGAGGAACAAATGTGGCCAATGGCGCATTGATTTTTGTCGTAAATGCAGTGTAAATGTGTGTGTTTCTCTCTCCTATGTGCGCCATAATAAGCCCATCGTGTGATCGGACTTCCCGATGGCAGCATAACTTTCTGTTATATTTTACATTGCGCTAAGGTGGAAAACACGTGTGCTAATCACAAGGAGCACATCTTGGACTATCTATGATTTGTGTGGGACATTCACCGGGCGGCTAGAGCCGACAGAAGGCCCTACAATCAACTGTTTTCATCGAATAATGGCTACAGAATTGGCTGGAAATGCCAACTCTGCTGGTCGAGAAAACTCGAACCAACCAGGCAACCACCTCGACGAAAATATGGATAGGCCTAACGCGAACAGGTCTAGCATGCACGTTGGTTCAGGACCAAATCCTGCGGGATCTGGAGGACCTGGTAATGTCCTAGGTAGAACTACACCTACGTCTGGAAATAATTTAGTTAATCCTTCCATGAGAAATCAACCTGGAGGAGACATATCATTGAAAATGACTGGTGCATCTCGCGATGTTTACGGTGCAGGTGTACCACCACATCAACAACTGCCTGGCATGATGGGAGACAATAGAATGAACCCAGGACCATATCATAGGCCAGGTACTCATCCAGCTGGTGGTAACCCAAATAACCCATATTTGAGTAACAGTGGTGGCCATTTAGGAGGTGGAGTTGGAGGTATGTCAAATTTGCCAGGATATAATGGGACAGGATTTTATGGTAGTGCAAGTGACGCACAACAAAGGACAGTTATGGGAAGTGGCGGTTATGGTGGTGGAATGTCCCCATCTGCGCCCGCAAATCAACATATGGTTCCCGGAAATATGCATCCGAATATGGGAGGTAGTTCTCAACCCCCAAATCAATTCGGCCAATATGATGGACACTTACAAAACCGAGGTTTTCCAACATCGTCGGTTTCTCGAAACAGTGCATCAATGAACAGTTATTCACCGCAACAACAGCGGATTTCAAGTTCTGCTCCCACACTTTCACAACTTTTACAAGGACAGAAACCTACTTCAAATTATTCTGCATACTCTAGTCAAAGTATGAGTAAAGGCGGTGACAATCATGGAATGGGCATGCTAGGAAATCCAGCCTATTCACACCAGCAGTGGGGACAAAGAATGCCCCACAATACAGGACAGTTGGGACCGCCTGGATATGGACAGTCAATGGGCCGAAGTCAGGTATGTTTCGTCATCGTATTTGTAAACTTTAAATTTTCGTAAGGATTTAACTACTATTTTAAGCCTATAAAATACTGTTTGTTTAAATTGACTACAACAAATTATTCTTTATTTAAAAAATGTGTGTTCATAGAAAAAAATCTTACATCTAAAATTAAGATTATGTTGAGTTGTATTAGAAACATAAGAAAAAAAAGCAGAAAAAATAACCATAAAAAACCTTGTTGTATTAATGTGTTTTTAAATTGGTATAATTGACATTTTTTTTGCCTCGTTTGAGTTTTTTAATTTGAGAATGGACATAAAATATATGAAAGTGTGAACCTTTAATTAAGCCGATTCTTTTTCAGATTTACTTATTCTGGGGTTTATTCATCATTGACAAAGCAAACCTAGCCAGTATGTTTTGTTATTAATGTAAATTTTCAAAAAGGCAGACACATTTTTGTTATGTAATAAACAAATTGAAGGTTAAATTGAGTAATTAGATTTTTAAATTTGGTGGTTAGTTGATGTTCTTATCCAACAGCTGGGCATTGAGTTACAGTAGATTGATTTGATTGGCTAACAGTCACCATTGTGGATTCATTCATTAAACTTGATGGTCACATGTCATAATAATGTCAACATGGGTACTGACCTTCAATCTATAAATAGACAATGACTTTCATTCATACTCAAGTTATGTGAAAGGAATAAGATATTAGTGTTACTAGATTACATTACTTGTACTTTAAATGGATTGTCATCAGATGGTTTTATGTCACTTTTGATATTTATGATGTCATTTCACAATTTACTTCTGTTACAAATGCTCGTCTATTTTTCCTATTAGTGTTCTATTTTGGAGATCAAAAACCTATTTATTACACTTTTCGAATGCCAATGTCATATTACTATTCATTGAAATTAATTTTAAATTCCGCTGACTTGCTAGTATGTTATTCTAATAGTATCTGTTCATTGTGTAGCAATTTATCAAATTGTTGAACCTCGCTTGTAAATCTGTAGAGATTTTAGTGTTAGAAAATGTCAATCACTAACACCAATGGTTGGGAATTGGAATGCTTAAAAAAATGCATGATTATTTTGACACAAAAAATGAATCGAATTGTGAAGCTTTTTTTTATAAAAATTTTATAGTATTAAATTGTCCACATATTTTTATATTATACAGTAGGCATACTTTTAACTTTTTGTTTGATCCCGTGTTCGGTTTAGTATTTACTTGGAAATAAATTAAATGGTAATTTTAATTAATAGATAAAATTGTTACATTTCAGATTACCACTTAAACCACTTGGTAATATTTATTACCAATAATATATAAATTCATATTTAAAATAAATTTGATGGCTTTGGGTTTTCTTGAGGCCCATAAAAATTTAGCCCAATGTGATGAATTTGTTCTCATACTTCTTTAAAAGTAATTCATATTTTACTCTTTCTTTAAACTATATATTTAAAAGTATTCAATGATAAAAAAAAAGTTGAATTTGTGGTACTCCACTGTACATTTGGTGCATTGGACTAGTCCAGGAGGCATTGAACACAGTTTTTTTCCTTTCTCGGATAGGTCATTTTGGAATACATAACCCATAGCTTAGAATTCTGAATAGATAATTAATTAAAAATAAAATAAGTAATTGCATTCCTTTAAAGTTGAGTATTTAAAAAAAAATCACACAATTTGAAAATAAAATATTGTATTAATTGTGTTGTTGCATACAGGAGAGCAGTTGGAAATGATTTTTACAGAGGTTTATAATAATTCCTCTTTTGAAGGAGATTTCTAGTTAACAAACTTTTATTGCCCGACAATTATTGTAGATACCTGTTAATTTCAAAATAATTGCAATTTTATGAAATAATTTAAATTATATTGAGTTGCCGACGGGACATTTTAATTATAAAAAAAATCAAACAAACATAACCTTTTTATTTATAAGCAAAAAAATAGTTAAATATTTAAACTGAAATTAAATACCATTTTTAATATTGTGAATGTAGTCACTGTAATAGTTTTTGTGGCTCTACTGGACCCCATAACAAACATTGTTTTCACAATTTGTAAACAGAAAGTTATTTAATCGTTTAGGAAGTCATTGTGTTTTCTATATAATAATTTTACTTTGTTTTACCAGGCAATTTAACTGTTCTCTGGTTTTACTACAAAAATGGTTTGAAAGTAAAATGAAAAAAAATTCCTGTTCGGACAAAACTGTATTACCGGGGAAACTATCATGGTATTTAGTCAAAAATCGATTTTACTTTTAAATAATAAGAATAAAATATTTATAATTGAACAATTTCTTATACTACCAGGGCAAGTTGACTTTGCATTTCACTAGCTCACAAGTAGTTTAAATGTCTATGGCAACTTAATGTACAGTGTGTAAAAGTGACTGCTTGACACTTGTATTCACTAGCCAACTGGGCTAGTAAAAATGAAAATTCACTAGCTCACAACAGTTTTCACTAGCAATTGTACGCTGGGCTAGTAAAAAAATCGATCCCCGACTACCAAAATATTAACGGTACAAAAAATACAGTACTTGTTTGTGAATTTGAAATAATGTCAAGGACAATTGTAACTAATGGGACAAAACAATTATGACTTATGATATTTTAAATAGCCAAAGTACAAAATTTATCAAGATATTGTCTCTAGTAAGAGAAAAATAAAAGATTAAGAAATGAATGTCATTAGTTTTTAAATGTAAAAATCCCCACTCAAATGTCCTGGATAGGGCAATTATGAAATTTTACATCAATTTATGAAAACAAAAGAAAATGGCATGATTATGTACATGTGGGTACAAAGTAACTATATCTCAAAAAAAAAATTGCAAGTGGATAGAAGAATGTGGAATTTTGAAATGTCCTGTCCACTGTCAAATTAAGAAATGCCCCTCCCATAGCTAAACTTAGTTTACCTATGGATTATGGCGAAAGCATGCGGTTACTGTACTACTTTTATGCTAGGTAAATTTTTGTGTGCTGGTGAGAACCCTGCACTGTTGATTGTTAAAAGGCCCATAAAAATAATTATTAGTTTATCACCTTACCAAAGCATAAAAACTGATGAGAGGTTTTTTGTTTTTTTAACCAATCTCTCCAATGTTGTAGTGTTATCACGTTCGGGTACTAGATCGTCCATATAACCAGCCCATCTTTTCATCAAATTATAGGCTAAACAAATTTAAACAACTAGAATTGGAAAAAGTTAGGTTTATTGTGCTTTTTTGTACAAAAATATATGTTTATTTTGTAGTGCAATTTTAGGTTAATTTGTATGATTTTGAAATTTATAGTGTATCACTCGCTATGAAATATATCATTGATGTATGAAAGTAACAATTGTATAATATAATTAATACGGTATTTAACAAATTCTTTTAACAATTATAATCTTTAAGAAAAATGTTCAGTTTAAATTTGTTAGAAATAAGGTATTTAGTTCAATTTAGATAATTAAATTTTGGCACACCTTTTAAATTAGTTGCTAAATAAATATTGTATTAACTTTAAATTAATGTTACATTGAATAGTAATATCTCCTCTGGGACTCTTTAAAGTTTTCTATCTAGATTGATTGCACTTTCTATGTTCATATTAAAATAAAATTGCATCTTGCTAATGTCATACTTATTTAACCTATGGATTTAATTGATAGATGATTTTGTTCTTAATAAACTTCCTTATTTCAAAGTTAACAGTCTTAACAGTTTTAATTTTTACATTCATGTTAACTAATTTCGATAAAGAAAAATGCCTAAATTTCAGATTTTACTAAAAAAATGTCAAAATGTTTTCTGTGGGATATAATGAAGAAATGAACAATTTTAATTATTAAATATTCCAAACAGTATACAGTAGAAGTTTATGGGCCTTTAAAATTTTCCTCACCTCTAGTTTTTAGAGTTGTAAATGAATTCACTGCCTGTTCATGTTCTTAAACCCAAATTTAACTTTATTTCTAAAACCAATGGAGGGCTGGGTATTGCTATGAAAGTGTGGGAGCAGTTGAAGCAGCGCTTTGCAGTTCAGAATCCCAATAAGGAGGTTAGAAGTTTGAGACCCACTCATGCCAGTTACTTGTGCACCTGGGCAATGTACTTTACTTGCATTTCTTTAGTGTATGATGGGTACCAGCAAGTTTCTGGGAAGTAACCTGCGATGGACTAGCATCCCATCCAGGGGGAGTATCATACTCTACTTCATACTACAGAAACTGGAAATGAGCTCCAGCCCTTTGAAACTTTAGGCTCTGAAAAGAAAAAGGATTACGTATAGAATGCACTTTGCAAAATACAATTTAGAGTGAGAGAGGTTGAAAACAAGGAACATCATTCCGACCATATTGTTAAATAAATGAAAGGGCTCAAAAAGCTAATTTGAGGAAAATGAGAAAAACCAACCCAACATTTTTTAATACCAGTATGTAAAAAAATCTGTGGTATTTAACTTAAATAATAGGCATCCGTTTTATTTTTAGTAGTAATGGAGAGCCAGTGGTGACATGAATTCTCATTTGGCTAAAAAAGACTTCTTTCGCCAAATTGGCTTAATGAAAATCCCAAGACTCCATTTGGCAACAATTTTTATCAATTTTTTATCTTTTTTAAATAAAAAAAAAATTATTTGGCTAAAAAAAAAATCTGCAAACTTTAGCCACTTTTGCCAAAAATGTAATCTAACATCCAGTCTAGCATCGATATGAGTTTAACCAGTGACAATTCAAAAACATCTAAATTTAAAATACTTAAATACTTTTGTGCGAGTCGCATGGCCGAACGGTTAAGGCAGGGGAACCGTGAACCATAGCAATAACAACAGCATGGGTTCGAGACCCGCTCGCACCATGGTTCTGGTGGTGGAACAAGTCTTCTCGGATAAGGACTATAAACCGTAGGCCCAGTGTACACATACGGCACATGTGCACTTTAAAGAATCCAGTACACCTTTCGAGACGAGTAGGGGGTTACCCCGATGTACTGGTTCATACATTACCCCTGCTGTGGACAGACAAATGGGCGCAAGTGCAAGCTAGCTGCATGACGTGACGTGACCCTTAGGGGAGTAGAAAGTCCTATGAATGTGTAACATCTAGTCCACGGCGCCTTGAGACTATTAAGTATAGGCGCTATATAAATAAAAAAACTATTAACTATTAAAAAATGTGTAGACCTATATATAAGAGTTAGGGCATAAACAATAATTCAAGGAGATGTTTAAACATTTTTTATATTGTTTTCTCCATTAATGCTAGTAAAGATTTACACCATGATTTTGGAAGTCTGGGAAAAGATGGTCTGGTACTGAATACAAATAAATTGAAATGTCAGGCAAACATTATTGTCATTTAGCTTAAATTTATTGTTTCTGTAGAGACTAGGTTGATAAGATACCCATTGATCTGCTTGTATCATTTTCATCTCAGACAAGTTTGTTTACATTATGTTTCTGAACTCCTGACATGCAGTGACAGGTTGGAGGGGAATTCCCTCATCTGGAAGTCACATGATCTCAATAGGCATGATTATAGCAGCTTATCAAAGGGATCAGTAACAGTGACAGTTCTGACATAATTACATTTGTTTTGCCTGGGCTGGCCATCTGAAAGCCTTCTATTGTGTCAACTAACAACCCTGGTAATCTAGGTCACTCAAGGTTGCAGAGTAGTATAGATTAATAAAAAAAAAAAACGGTTCATAATTATCAGTTGTGAAATTTCTCCTTTAAACTTCAAAAGTGTATTGACACAGATGAAAATAGATGATGATGTAATGTCGCAGCTGCATCAGACTCCCTGCTGGGTTTGAGGGAAGGGATCGGTTACTCAAGGGAAGTAAGGTATACTTTACATGGGTTCCTGGTAATCGCCGGGTGTTGGAAGACCATCCCTTGTTATCATTTTATGATTCATCTTGCGGTACAGATTAATAACACTTTCAGAAATTGAGTCCATTCATTAATATTATTTTGAATATTAAAGGAAGTGTTACTTACACTAGAAGATTTTGTTTGAATATATCCAAGATGGTTTATATGTTAGAAAAAAATTTCATACAGTACTTCACAATTTTCATCATTGAATTTAAGACAAGTCATCGTAGTAAGCACCAAGTCATCCATGAGTTTTCCCAATAAAGGCGTTTTTACTGGAATGTTGCCCATAAAAGTTAACGCAGTAAAACGAACATGGCTTGTCAGGCTGGCTATCAGGCAGGTTTTAGACCAGCCTTAATGCCAAACTACATTCCTAGGGCTATATGAGCTCCTTTGCAAGACCTTTTTGTAAATGTTAAGGGTATTGTTATTTTGCGCAAACCCCGCAAACCTCCGAAAAATCACAGAAAACCTAATCATAACAGGTTGAAAGTAATTGAATCAT
>JAOTQE010135662.1:0-11903 GCA_025631205.1 Nesometra sesokonis
AACTATTCTAATTAGAAGTGCAAATAAAAAATAGAAGGATACCCACTATTTTTTTACCACTTTGCTACGTATTTCAAATCTGTAATGACTGGGCATGTGCAGATTAATCTCAAGTAATAAACTACGCATGGCAATTATTTCTTTCAAGAGGCGCGCTCGGCGTTTTATTACTTGACCTTGGTAACGCACATGCGCAGTTAAAACCGTGAAATGGCTAATTTAATTGCGAAATGGAACGTTTACCCACTCGGCTAATTCTTGGTCGACAACAAAACAAAATGAGTTTTATAAGAAAATAACGAATTCAACTGCGCATGTGCGTTACCGAGGTCAAGCAATGAAACGACGCGCAGCTATTATTGAAAGGAATATGATTGCCGCACGTCGTTTTATCACTTGACCTTAATCTGCACATGCGCAGTTGAAACCGTGAAATGGCTTATTGCCGGTTACAAGTTCAACCTTTCATCTTCTCGGCTAACTCTCGGTCGACAACAAACTGAGTTTTATAAAAAAAAACAAACAAATTCAACCAATTTTCAAAGCAAATAAATTTACGCATGGAGTCACTCTACTCCATAGATGATCGGGTTACACTTGAAGCGTGATAAAGTCGGAGCTCGTCGAGATAAGAGTACGTTAGACGCAGAAGAATGTCTCTACAGTACATTTAGACTAGCTAGTCATGGTAAACCCACCAAATTAAACTCGCGCTTGAATTTCATTTCAGGTTAAAAGTCAACCGTTTTATCTACTCGGCAAACTACTGGTCAGCAACAGAAAAAAATAA
Source organism: Nesometra sesokonis (assembly GCA_025631205.1). Taxonomy (NCBI): domain Eukaryota; kingdom Metazoa; phylum Echinodermata; class Crinoidea; order Comatulida; family Antedonidae; genus Nesometra; species Nesometra sesokonis. The sequence continues at coordinate 791 of JAOTQE010135662.1, forward strand.
CGATGTAAAAAAACGTTAGAGGGCGCTTGAATGTTAAAAAAAAAGAATATTTGTTGTGGAGACTTGCAAGGGAATTAAACCAGGACTTTAATTTAATAAGCCATTTCACGGTTTCAACTGCGCATGTGCGTTACCAAGGTCAAGTAATAAAACGATGCGCGGCTCTTATTGAAAGAAATATAATTGCCACGCGTCGTTTTATTACTTGACCTTAATCTGTACATGCGCAGTTGAAACCGTGAAATGGCTTATTGTGAAGTCGAACGTTTTACCCACTCGGCTAACTCTTAGTCGACAACAAACTGAGTTTTATAAAAAATAGCCAATTCAACCTATTTTCAAAGCAAATAATTTTACGCATGGAGTCCACTCCATAGATTATCGGGTTACACTTGAAGCGTGTTAAAGTCGGAGCCCATCGAAATACGAGTACTTGTTTGGTCGTGAAAAATTATTTCTACATTATTTATATGTTTGTTTGTTTGTTTGTTTGTTTGTTTGTTTGTTTGTTTGTTTGTTTGTTTGTTTGTTTGTTTGTTTGTTTATTTATTTATTTATTTAATTATTTATTTATTTATTTATTTATTTATTTATTTATTTATTTATTTATTTATTTATTTATTATTTATTTGTTTGTTTGTTCGTTCGTTCGATCATTCATTGATTCGTTCGTTCATTCGTTCGTCCGTCCGTCCGTCCGTCTGTCTGTTTGTTTATTGTTTGTTTGTTTGTTTGTTTTGTTTGTTTATTTGTTTGTATATGTGCCTACTTGTGGCAACTCTATAAATAATGCGGGACATAGTAATAGAAAAACAACAAATCCTTTATTTTGTGGCTTGCCGGCATAATGTAGTACAAAATACAACAGTAAAAACTGATTGACAAAATTAGATCTACAACGCAGTGATCTTTTTATAGTCAATGGCTTATTATTGTGTTTTTATCTATTACTTATAAGCTTGGTGCCAAAACTTATTTCTTTTATTTACCAAAAAATTTATGCATTCTGTGTAAGAACAAAATCCACGGTCTATCTACGAGTAGCAATGTCAAATATAAGTGCCGTGTCGATGTTATGGCTAATATTTCAGATCTAAATCTACAAAACAAAAATGTACAATCCGCATAAAAGTTATAGTTATATATTTATAATTCCAACCAATAAGTCCTCGAAAATTCGTTAAAATTACCGTATTAAAATACAAAATTGCATAATAAATTATTTTAGAAAATATATTAACAAGACTAACATTTGTAAAAAACATCATATTTTAAGTATGGTTGCACGCAACAAAAATCAATGTAAAAAAAGTTAAATCAAACACCTACAAAACACATATCCATTATTGGTGGGTAAATGCAACCGTCAAAGCGACTCAAAAATTGGAGTAGGTCTATGCTAGGAGGGGTAGTAATACAAATTCCACCATCGTAGCTTTATAACAGAAAATATTAGAATTTGTGCGACTGAGTAACCTTTACAGCTAAATATGAAACAACATTTATAAAATAGCCTTTACAAAATAAACAATTTATTCCTCTCCAGCAACAAAAGTAAAGCTCATTAGAACAAGGTGATGTTACTGGACTCTTATAATTAAATTTTATTAATATTATTAATATACATCTCTTTCTCGCGGCAAATATTGGCGTCTATATAAGAGTCAAGACTGAATACTGTAACCTTGACAGGTAAATACAAAACAACATTTTTTAAAGAGAAAAATATAAAGTAGGCCTATATATACATATTTCTCTCCCGCAACAAAACTAAAGCTTATCAAAGTCGTGCTATTAGACTTTTTAAATACCAACAAATGAATAGTATACCTACTTTTCTCCCAGCAAATTCTTGGAGTATATACAATAATATATACAGTTAAATATGAAATAAGATTTCTGAAAGAGCATAAAATAAATAATTTATTCCTCTCCCGCGACAAAAATAAAACTCATCAAAACACAGTCGTGCTATTGCAGAGTTTTTCAAATATTAATTTTTGGCAGCAAATATTGAAATCTATGAGAGACTGAGTGCTGTAATCTTGGCAGCTAAATATTATACAACATTAATATAAAAGAGCATAAAAGGTATTCCTCTTCCGCAGCGAAAGTACCGGTAAAGCTCATCAAAGAAAGTTTGTGATTGACCAATCCGAGAAGAATGGCGCCCTCTATTGTCACCGCCATTACTGGGGAACTTAAATTTCCCAAAACAAAACACAACAGCTTCAGCGATGATTATAACGACATTGTGTGATAAGGCCTACCAAGGATCGTCGTGCATTCATTTGTTATTTTGATCTTCAAACTACATAACACATACAAGATAAGTATATTTTGTTTTGGGATGGGAAATTAATTTCCCCCAGCAATGGCGACGACAATAGAGAGCGCCATTCTTGCAAACGTTTAAATACGTTACCATTATATGAATAATATTTCCCTTCTGGGAGAAAATATTGGAGTCTCCCAGTGAGAGTATAAAATAAATAATTATTTTTTTTTCTGCAGCAAAAATACAGCGTGTTGAATCTATGATGCTCAGTTGCTTTTATTATGTTATTAGTAAATAGTATAAAATATTTCAAAGGTTCATGGATATTGCATCCTTTTCCCGCAGCAAAAACTAAATTATTGGCCTACATAGGTCTATACCGGTGAATTTAAATAACATTTACGTTTATTTTATAATAGTTAGGACTATCTCTCTAGATTGTAATAATGGATGAATGCCTAGTTTTTTTTATTCTCCATTCGTTTTTTTTTTGTATTTCAGGTTTGTTCATTAGTACTGGTATTGCTGGTATTGTACTGTTTCATTTAAACCATTCATTTCCAACAATTGCTTAATGCCTCTGATATCTATTACGGTACTTGCAACAAGACAAGTTCCTACAATTGACAATATCATCCAAAAACTTATCTTTAGATACTTAATCATCAGGGCACGATCATTATTCTTACTACGCCCGTTAGTATAATCTCTAACTAGTTGAACTCCTGTTTCTTTACACACATTTTCAAGGGTTTTCGAAATCTGTGGTCTTCCTACGAAATAACAACAGGTATCGGCATTTGCTGATTTAAGAATCTTCTCAAAATTAATTCGGCCGTTGATGAATTGCATGTGGCTGTCTTGTGTATCGTCTCCGTTTGGATTTGCTGTTTGATCTGTGACGTAGAAATGGAAGTTAACAACAGCAGAGTTATTTTCGGTGATCATCTTTAGAAGTCTATTAATAGGGTTTCTTAGATAATCATAAAACGCCTTGCACCTGACAGAATAATAAATGTCAATTTTAACTGGTTTGCTTCCTTGTTGACTTGGAGGCTTATATGCTAGAGCACTTAAGACATCCAGAATATAGCCACATCCAGACCCTGTAGCAAACAATATATAATGTGAAGGACGATTGCATGACGACGGATTCATAAGTTGGTTGTGTAGTTTCCAAACCGATGAACGATATGGCCCCCAAGTATGGAACTTAACAGTATTATCATCTACTGCAAGCCAGCTTGTCCATGGAACGCATAGCTGCTTTTGAGCTCCTATTATAGATATTACAAAACCAATGTCCCAAGTTGTATCATGTGATAAATTCGCGAAGGTTGTAAATGGATGTGATCGTTGCGGTATTAATTGCCTGTCTCTCATTTGATGTAAAAGGTAATACACATCACCAACAGCATGGTTTACGTCTTTATCAAGCTTGATGTATAAAACAGCATAATCGTTTCTTCCAATAATATCTTTTCGGACTATTCGACCAGAGTGACGTCGATAAACCCATACGGATAACGCCCTGTCTATGAACCATATGATCAGCATCGGAAGATTCAGGAAATGTGCGAGCCCGTGCGTTGCCTTTCTAATATTATCAACAGCGTACCATATTCCACCAAATGCATGTAAGATCATTGCCACGGAATAGCTTCGGTGGGTAGCGTAATGAGATCTGCTCAGTGGAAACAAGAAACAGAATAATACAATCATGAGGACGAATCGGTAGATTTCATCAGAGGTAAGATGAACTCCAATGTGGTCGTTAAATGTCCATCCTTTCACTGCTCTTGGATCCCAGAACTGGGACCAGTTCAAAGAACCTGGATAGTATAACAGGTCCGTGCCGTCAAACAGTGGTGGAAGAAAGATCACAAGTACATGCGCAAGAGAAGGAATTGCAATTAAGAAGATCCCGGCAAAAGTGTGGATTTTTGTGTTTACGTCACGAATTCCTTCTGTCTTCACCCATTTTGGGGCAATCTCACAAAATATGTTCGGAAAACACCACAGCATCGTGTAAAACATCAGATTTTGAGAAGTGATTATAACACGTGCGGTGACAGCCCATATCACATTTGTGATGGTTTCACCAATATTTGTTCCCCATATTCGTTCTGGGAGTTTTCCTGGTCGTTTGAGTACAGCGTCGCCCTTGAGGACAAATCGATCCACAACACAGAGAACTGTTACCAAGATGAACGTGATCCAAACCAATGCCTCATAGGAAATAACAAACTGTTTATTGGTAATTTTGGAATTGAAGGGAACTTGTAACGACTCTCCTGGAATATCTATGCAAAACACAGGTGGTGTAATCAAAATCTCTGCTTCATCAGCAATTTCCAGCCCCTGTTTTTGTATAAATATAACACAAAGGAAATTAATTAATGTAAGTTCATCGTTATTAATATTAACTATCATCATAATCATCTTCATTTGGCCTATCGTCTCTATCCTTGGATACGGGGGTAGGTGTACGATGATCGCAAAACCCTAAATTATATTCATAGATACATAATCATTATATTAGTTACTTTAGGGTGGAATATCTGAGCACAAGAGGCCAATATTTCAATGGGTTCATCTCATTTTGAAACATGAGGAGACTCAAGTATGAGGTGGTTTAGCTTACACAACAACACCGCCATATACTACATCCGTAAGAGGGCTGTTCGGTTGTCACATTGTCTCTACCAAGTGGGTTTTCTTCGTTGGTTGAGGTCGTTTGGTGTTATTGTCAAGGACATCATTTCCAGTGAGTTACCAATACATATTCTACGCAAGTTAAGAGGATTTCGTTACGTTTATTAAAAGCTGAATTGGATTTTTTAATGCAAATTATTCGACGTATTTCCTAGGTTCTTTTGCTTTAAATTACTTACATAGTGAATTATAACCATATTTAATATTTCCATTATGTATATAAATCTCACCTGTATAGTATGTCGAAGAAACTCTATGTACCTGAATCCTTTATCCCCGGTGTACATATCTTTCAGATCCTTTAAGAAAAATAAAATGGCCGTTCAATTAAGACAATCGCAAAACAGATGTCTAACAATTCTAAATTCTACCAATATTAAAACCATTTTCATCATTTATTACTGATGTTTGAAGTTCCATTTTTTAAAATCGTTTATCATAGGACTTTTACTAGAAAAAAAACCATCCAATACATTATCGCGATGAACATTATTCAAATACAATTCCTGAAAAACAGCTGTTTAACAGATTAAATGAAAATATGATTACCCGATAATTATCTGTTAAATTGTCTGACTGCGATTTTTCTTACCTTTGACCTTAAGTCAAATTAATATTGTGTTTACGACTATGTGCCACACGGCGAAAAAGGAAATCACTAGAAATTACGCAGAAGTATGTGGGCCAATTAGAAAGTAACAAAACATTAGTCTACTCTGAGTTTTAGCATTTTTTAAAATTCTATCTGATTTTATGGTATTTTTTTTCAAATGAACAGAAATTCCTGCAGAACCCAACCATATTTCTACCACTTTCTGCTACATTAGCAAATACTAATATCATTGCTGTTGTTATTTAATATTTCAAACCACAAGAACGTTGTTGGTCCCAACAAAACATTAAAAGATACACATTTATAACTAACCTTTAGGAGCGATTGTCCAATCAGTTCACCAAGATTATGTAACAATTCCTCTGTTTGTGTAGCAAATTCAGGTTTCTTTTTACTGTCAAAGAAAATGAATACATTATATAATCACCGTTATTAAAAGTACCGTATATATACATTTCCAGAACAACCTTTAAAAAGTTCTGTAATATTATAGTTAGACGTTAAAAAAACTTGTTTTCTACGCCCAACCAACCCATCTTCATATCTCCAGAATTTTGGCAAAATAAGCCTACATAAAAATATCAATATTATTCTGAAAAATGAATTGTAGAAAATTTAGTAAGAGGGCCTACTTAAAAGCAGCAATACATTAGTTATGGTTCAGGTTCAGGTTGGTTAAAGCCGACCTCCTAAACATTCCAAAGTAGAAGTAAAACATGAGTGGGGGGTGGTTGTAGCATTAGAATCACAGAAAAGGTCCACCAACGTAGATGGAGGCACTCTATGGAAGATGCGAACAGGCTTGCTTTACCACTTCAAGTCATATAGACGAGATTAAGTAGGAAACTTACAATCACGTAATCATTCACTTCGTGGTCCTAACTGCATTGGTGATGGGAATCTATGAACTTATAACAGCACATAGATGAAAGTGCACCTTCAAGGAAAAAGGGCGAGAATTGTAGACTGTTAGAATTGATGATCATCCCCGTTAGCTACTTATCTATTCCTGTATTAATAAGGTTTTATAGAAGTCTTTACCTTTCAAAATGCATTGATTCAGCCTGGGCTAACAAGCTCGTGAACTCTATTTTTCCTTCTGCCAGCTCGATAACTTTACCGAGGAGTTGCTTTTGACTGACGAGATGCGTTTCACCAGGTTCTTTAATCGTTGCTGAAACCAATAAATGTTAACTAAAAATAAGTTTGTTTCGTTTCGTTTCATTTGTTTAAAAGCAATTGTTAGAAAATTATACGACATCAGTATTAGCTAGTGATGATAGCTCGGGTGGATTTTGAAACATTATACACACGCATTGTACAATAATTGGTTACAAATCGTAGGTCTAATTGAGAGTAAACCAAACGATATTCCTTTTTTCTGGTTCCTAATTTTCGAGTTTTCATGACACTTGTATGTTCACTCTCATCTCAACCTGTCAAAGTACGAGACTTGCGGCGCTGTGGAATCATGAGAAGCCTGGAGTAGTCAAGTTCGAACTTGACTAGATTTCAGTCCCCAAAATCACAATCAGTGACTAATATAAAAAGACTAATACATTTTTAAATGACGGTTTTTGCCGTTCATACCCACTTTTGCGTATTTACAAAGATGAATATAAACTGTCCGTTAATGGAGTTTTCCATTAAGGAAAAATCTAATCAGAAACTATTGTGAAGTGTGGTCGAAAAATTCGAATTCAAAAGTCAATCTTGCCTAAGTCGGATAAAAATTGACACCAAAAATTGCTGAATCCAATAAATGTTAACTAAAAATAAGTTTGTTTAAAAGCAATTGTTAGAAAATTATACAACATCAGTATTAGCTAGTGATATAATAGGTCGGGTGGATTTTGGTAAAAGTTGTAGGTCTAATTGAGAGTAATCAGAAACTTCTGTGGAATCTGGTCGAAAAAAATTCGAATTCAAAAGTCAAACTTGCCTAAGTCGGATAAAAATTGACACTAAAAATCGACTTGGAAAACTGGCTTAGAGATTGACAATTAATGCAGAAAATGTCAATCTGGAATGGAAAATAAATTCGCTTTATAAATTAGGCTATTCGACTTGGGCAAGTTTGAGTATACTGTAACAATATAAATAGTCAATTATTACCAGCTTCAGCATCGTGTAAAAACTTGGGCCAGTTGCAGAAAGACGAGTCGGCAGCAACCAGGTAACGGCTTTCTACTAAGTGCACTTCCTCGTTGGTTAGATTTCCTAGAAATATAAAACTAAGAGCTGCCTTGAAGTCACTCGAAGTTACTTGTCCTTTCCTTAATGGATCGTACTCATGAAAAGTATCCTCCAGCTAATCAAACAAATAATATTTAATTATGTAAATAACGATAAACGATATATAGAGAAATAAAATATAATTATATGGAACATTCGAAAGGGAACATGGAATGACAAATAAAAGGCCTACTATTAAATCGGTTACCTAAAATGTTCATGGCATCATTCTGATTTTTAAAAACTTGCAAATTAGTAAAATTATTGTGGTATAAAAAGTGAGGTGACAGGGGCGAATTTAAGAGGGGCGGGGGTATTCAACATACATCTTAAGCAATACTGTAATAATTATATTTGACATTTTCTTAGCTTCCAAAAACTGGTGTACATATAACTTTGTTAGTATGTGAACTTTTATCATTTCATATATTGGTACCTGGGGCGATTTGCAGTTTTCAAACAATTTTCTAATTGTCACACTTACCATGATCCCACTTTCACTAATAAACTGTTTTATTTTATTCATAGTCTGGTCAAATGAAAGTGAGCCGGAACCGTTATTTGGACTGTTCTCTTGTTTTCTGAAAAGAAAAAATCAGACAATTGTATATCATATCATCTATTAAAATCATCATCATCGTCGCCGTCGTCGTCGTCGGTGGCGGATCATTGGTAAATTTGGTTTACTATTTAATTTGTAAACAAGAAGTATTATCATACACTTAAAGTTACGTCATTGCATTTTATATCATTTTAATAATTTGTTACTATAATAGACCTATAGCAAAGTAACAGAGAAAAGTAGAAAAGGATGCGGTGAATTTTATAATTACTCTCTGTTTCTGTATTGATTTTGAACATTGAAATTACACTGTTCCCTGAGTATGAATGCTAACCACATAAATATTTGCGGTATAGGGCTTACTACCTTTAAAATTACATTGTCACTTTGATAAACGTATACATGCGTGCGATTTCCAGACGCGATGACAGTCTTCTACTCGTCGACCGACGGTTTTTTTTTTGTGATTCAACAGGGAAATCCCTAAAAAACCGTCGGTCGAAGAGTAGAAGACTTAATAGCACAATGATATAAACTGTACCGTAATCTATACTATAAATTACATTTATTACATTGGATTTTTAGATCCGGCCATGGATATTTAAGTATTTAAAGTTTCAAGTATGGAAACATGGTTTGGATGAAATTAACCACGAAGGAATATAAATATAAGCAATTAAAAGACTATAAATATCAGGAAGGACACTTTTCTGCTTAAAAAATGACATAAAGTTGTATTATAATAAAATACATGTACCATAAAACTAAAATTCTAAAAATAAATTACTTCAAGCCTCTTCTGGTATCTCAATTTGATCTCACCTACAATGCGACTTATCTTTGGTGAAAGCAACCTACTCTTTCACCAAGCGCTTAGAGGCTTCTTGCATTATGCGCTATAAAAATCTATTAGTATTAAATAACATAAAATAACATACTGGCATAGTAATACTTTTTTTAAATAGTATATGCAAAGCTAAAGTATTACTCAAAGACATAACTGAATGATTGAAAATGTCTTGTTTCCATATGGAAAAGTTAAGGAAGTGTTTTTTCTACAACAAGCAGCCTTAACCATTGATACGTGGATTTAGTGATTCTTGCCTTTCTATATGGTAACGCATTTATCATGTTTTATCATTTGGAACATCATCCATGTATAGTTTATTATACAAGCCTTATTTACTAAACACTGAACATTCTTTAGGTCTGCCTTCCTGAATTAAATTATCCCAACTCTTAATGTACCCATACTCATATACTACTATATATCATTGATGTTTTTAATCATTTGGTTTTATATTATTTTTATTTTTGACAGCCCTCCACAAGCTAAGCTTTCTGGGACTCGCTCCACGTATTAAAACAATATTCTTTACTTTTATCAAAAAAATAATAAATAAAGGAGAAAAGGGGCCTAAACGTGGAAATGAATTGTTCTGTAACAGTTTAAAAAAACCTTAAGATATATGAAGAGTTAAATAGATTACAATGACAGCTACTTACCCTTCGCTTTCCGACATGATTGGAGGATCTATCGACCTATATTCGAAGTAAAAATATATATAAATAAAATAAATATATTTAAGCTATTAAACACAGTTTGAATGTAATGTATATCAAAGAGTACCAAAAATAACACAAAAGTTGAAAGATTTTCTAGTGTGCTATTTCTAGTGGTGTTGGGAATGTTAGAACCGAGAGAATTCTGAAGGATGTTCAACAGACGTTCCCCAACGTACAGGGCTACATGGAAAACGATGCGATGATGGATTTAACCCGAGCAGCGTAGTGATACATACAAGCGGCTACCACCAGTTGGCCGATTGAGCTCTACTTTTTTGCCCCACAAGTCGAACACATCTCAGCGGCTACCATACGCTTAGCCAATGAAATAAAGAAAAGTTAGTCAAATAATTCTTATCTCAGAGTAAAATAAATTTAAAATATCAGCATATAACCATGGAGTAAAACTGGCAAGATTATCTTTGCAGTAGTCTATCTATGGAACTGCTGGTAGTAGCGTTTTGATTTTGGTGTTAAATTGTTCAGAATGTATTATTTATATTTGATCAAATGAAACATGAGTCAAAAAATACTATGATCCTAATACTACAACGACGACGACACAAAATTTACTATGTTCTTACCCTATATAGGCTACATCAAATTTAAAAAAAAATGTTTTACCTGAACAGAAGTTTAATATTTTATGTACAGTAAAAAATTAATCAGCTTTGATAGGAATTACCACACTTATTGTCAGTGGTCCTGAACAATAACTATACAGTATTCTAGTTTCGAATGATGGTGTCAGTATACCAAGACAATAAAGCAATTAAAATGCCATTTAGAGAGGCTAGCTATGAATGGACATAACCTCTATGGAAAGGGACAAAAAACCCCATACCTAATTCTATATATATAAAAGCCATGGTCGAATATAATTGTTAAACTGGAGGAAGAGAAGCTAAAATCAATAATATCGTCTTAGGGTATGTAAGTTGTAGGCTATAGTCAAGAGAATGCATAGGCCCCCTATTGAGGGAGGGCTCTGATGAGACTGGAGTAAACTGTTGGCAATTCCAAACCAGGGTCTTTAGTCAGGGAGCAAAGTGTCATAAAATAGGGTTCCGTGTGCATTTTTTGATGAAAGTTGGCAACCTGTCTAGATACCTTAAGTGGGTCAAAATAAACACAAAAAAGCTTG
>JAOTQE010135673.1:0-11902 GCA_025631205.1 Nesometra sesokonis
CCAACCAAAATGCTTCCTTTTCGAGTGAACGATCTATCCATTTGAGAGACTACCAAACAACAAATTATGCCTGAAAATTATTCTCACGAATGTAATTTTGTCATATTCTAATAAAAAAAACTCAGTTATTATTTCTCGTGCAGCTGCAATCGTCCATGACGTCGTCTAGGTCTAGGAATTATTTTCTCCATGGGTAGACCGAAATCCATCCGCGCACGAAAGCCTTCGGTAGAGTAACGCTAAACTTTGGTAGAGAGAGTGACGCAATGGTATCATGTGATTTTCGAATTCAATCAAGCGTGACGATTTACGCCCTGTCTCAGTGGCGTGATTTGTCATGCATGAACTGTTTGGACAGGCCTTACGGGTAAACTAAAATAAGTGAGCATGGGACGTCAATAGCGCCTTAAACGGAATCAAACAAATAAAAGTGAATAAAACCCGACCGTAAGGCCTGTGAGGCGGGCTACTGTCAAGGCAGAAGAACTAAATTATGGAATAACCTACACAGGACCTTAACAACTAACTTTCACGATTTGTCTATTTTTCTTTTAAAATATTTTAAATTTATAATATAATCATATTGATTATATATTGTATGTAGTATTGTATAAGTTATTTAGTTTAGTTTATTTTTAATTTTCTTTATGTGATGCAACTGCACCACTTTGAAAATCAGTACACTAGCAGGGGTTTTGTTAATTTTCACTTAAGGCGGCAAAATTTATTTCACAGCAGGTAACTTTGAAATCGATTTACAGAGTCCACCCCTCTCCACTCATATTCATAGCCAGATAAAATCCGCCAACAGACGGCAATTTTTACCGGTTACCTGCCATTAACAAAACCCCAGCACTATGAAAGTGCCTTCAGTAAGGAATAAATAAATAAAATTAACAAACAACTGTTTCAGACTTGTAAACTTTAATGCAAAATCATTATTAGGTTTTTTTTTCAACAAGTGGCTGTAATTGACTAAGGAGGAGGAATTTGACAGGATAATAGGATATCAGTATAATGAATTTGTTAATTATTTGAGAAAAATTGTAAGATTGTAGTCTCTGGCATGTTGATGATATCCAAAGGTAAAAACTTAATGCAATGAATCAAATATTTTTATTCATTCTAATTTTCAGGGCCAAGCATACATTAATGGTTTCAACCTCGGAAGATACTGGCCGGTGGAAGGACCGCAAATTACGTTATTTGTACCAGCAACAATACTGAAACAAAAAGAAAATGTCATTGTTCTGTTTGAGTTGGAGAGCGCCCCCTGTAGTACGGCAAGTAGCTGTACAGTTGAGTTTATTGACCGTCCAATTTTGAATGCCACGGTACCGATTAAGTACAATTAATTATGATTATAATATAATCTAAAATATTTTTAGTACATTCCAAATTTGTATGTTGTGTAAATTCTGCTTCTAAAGCAATTATGTAGGGAAAATGATAATAGATTAAAACTGCACACATAATTTAATATGTATAAATATTATATTATACAAATACAACTGAAGCCGCAGTCGCACTGGATTTTAAAAAAGGGATATTTTTTCAAGACTATTGATTTGAACATTTCAAAGGTTCAGTCTGGCTGTTGTTCACACTTGGATTTTTTGTATCATGGTTAGTTATCATAAGCTTAATAGTAAAACTTTGAAAATAAACCATGTTATTGAAGGTCACAGCCCATGGATTTCCCAATCAGTGACAAATAGAGGCCATTCTGTAATATGACACAGTAAGTTTACCCGAGTTGCGTTGTCCGCGTTGAACTTTCCAAGGTGGTGAAATAGTAATAGTAATAATAGTTCCTTATATAGCGCTTTTCCGTGCTGATCAAAGTGCTTCACAATTATTACCTCCAGTCATTGAAACAAGCATCCATTCCAATTGCAGCTGTAATCAGCGCATATGGTATTTGTACCTCTCAGGTACCCATTTATACTCCTGGGCGGAGAGAGGCAACGTGGATAAAGTGTCTTGCCTAGGAACACAAACAGCTGACTGAGTGAGTCGAACCACCGATCTCGTGATTGGAAGCCCGAAACGCCACCGCTGCGCCCACTGCTTCCCACAAAACTTCCTCGATAAGTTTTCCTGAGCAGATTTCACTCCGGAAAACTAATCAGCGACCAGGGTAAGGCGTGCAGAGTGAGATTTTATAGACTGTCCGTAGGAGACTTTTCCAGTAAAAGTGGTTAGTTTTACCGAAATAAGTGAATGAGCACCATAAACAACATACTGGTTAGTTTACACATGTAACACAATGGTTAACCACGTTTCGCAAAATTACATAAGCTGTGTAAACCATAAGTATCCATAAGTAAGCTGTCACTCGTACCATATTGTACCAATCTGATAACCACTTTTAAAATGGGGTGTTTACAGAAGGATTAAAATAAAATGTGAAGAGAAGTACTGTTTCCATTCTGGCTGAAATATCTATTGGAACACCTACTCCAATATTTTTTACAAGAATGAGTACTGTGGAAATAACGAAAAACTACCTACACTGGAAAAGCAAAAAGAAAGGCCTAGAACAATTAAGATACACTTTTGGCTCAACGCAGAGATACATGGCAGGTCACCTCAAGACTTGGAGCCTACTCTCCAGATGAAGGTAGTTACAAGAGTCCATACACACATCATGGCTTACAGAGCCAGGACATAGCATCATGCTTTTGAAAATCAATTCTAATTATGAAGCTTTTGGATTGCCACTTTTAAGTCATAAAAAAGAACAGACTACAGTCACGTTCGACCACACAGTCTGAAGGTAGAGAGGTGATAACCATCAAGAACAACTAACGTTTCTCTTTGGCAATTTGGTAAAGATTGTTATGATTTTATATCATAACTTGGTGAGTGTTGTGGAAAGTCATTTGTTTTGTAGTCCCTAAATCAGGGACACAAAATAGACATGACTTTGTCTTTAACTAAACTGTTCTGACAACTGAATACTGTAGACAGTCCAACAGATTGCAAATTTTAAGCTGTCTCTAATATTAAATTTGATATTTTTTAAAATTCATTTTGGTGCCAGCTCTAGGTCGAGGTTGTTTACCAGAGCATGCAATACCAGGAACTGTAATCCTGGTGACACTTAGTATTGAAGAATTTACTATGTTTACAGTTGTCATAAAAGCATAATCTCAAATGAAGTTAGCGTCTACTTATTGAAGATACATCACTTACCACCATCTGTGACAGTACTCATTCATTTAGAACTTCTTAGGCCAATATCAAGAAACTTCAACAAAACAGAGATTTTGTAGCACAACTACTAAAGTTGCTTATAGATCATGTTTTTATAAGTTGATTTTTTACTAGAAATTGATTTAATGAACGAGGATTTAATCTAAGAAGAGTAATACTGTAGTTATGGACCAAGGACAATAATTGCCAAGAGCAGAGAAAAACAAAGAGAATTATTATGTAGTAACGATACCACCGCGGAAGTTTAATATGTTGTATGAACGTTTCATTTTTATGTAACTGCCATTTGAACCTCTCGTAAGACATCCTCAGGTCCCGGAAAAAATGTCCGCTTATGGGAGGTAGCCGCTTAATAAACCTTCGGCTGATAGACGGTCAAACTTTGTAAATCACGTGAGTCGTGCTTATGAACGACATTTCATGGCTTTCTTAACGCAAGGGCCTCTAAAATTTCTAGACAACTCATTCTATATTTTATTAAATATTTAGATTTTTAAGATTAATTTGTTCAATATGATATTCAGCCATTTCAGTAAAAATATTTTGTATAGGAATTTGTTATTTATTGTTTAAAAAAAATCACGATTTTTCTGGGTATGCGCTTATGGGAGGTAAATTAACATAACAAAATTCAAATTTTAAGTAAAAAGTGTATGCGGCCGCTAACTGGAGGTGGCCGCGTGCGAGCAGTACCAAATGCACTGATTAGATAGGAAGAACAAACGGGCCTTTGAATGAGTGGCCTTTTTGGGAGGTGTACGCATTACGAGAGGCGTGGACTTCAACTGTGGATGGGACACTTAATTTAATTATAGTTTACTTAAATTGTCACCCAGAAAATGACAAAAAAATTATTTTGAAAATAACTTGCTTATTTTGCAGAAATGTATGTATTGTTATCTTTCCACTCGAAATTAGAGTATTAAAATAAAATTAACACCTAATTTTGCAACAGTATAATGCTAAAAATGAGCAAAAATCAATTAAAAGGCTGGAAGCCTGTATAATTTTGGTCACTTTCCAGCGTAAAAATCTTATTAAACAACTTTTAAATACACTGATTTCAATTTTTAACTTATTAACTTTGATGCTATTATAATATGAGCAAGTTAATTTATAAATAATGGTGATGACTTTTTGGTCATTTTCGATTGACAATACATCTTTATCAGTAGGGAATGATAATATTGATTTTATAATCTTATTGTTTATGTTATTTAACATAATTATTTTTATTCATCAAGTGAAATTTCTGAATTTTGTGCTAATACTATAGTTCATTCATTTATACTGTATTTATTTAAAAAAATAAAACATCTGGACAAGTAATGGTACTAAATTACCATAAATAATGTACATTTATATTGTCTTCAGAAGTATTACATAGAATAGAATAGGTTTTGATTTTAGTAGTTTTAAGAAAAGTACTGTTTAGTTTAATGATTTAATGTGAATGAAATATGAAAACCGAGAAATCACAAGCAACATAAAATTCTAAAATTAAGAAAAACACGAGGTACTTTATAATAAAAACAATAGTCTTTTATTTAAATCATGCTTCGAGAAATCGTTATCGTCAGCAGTGAGAACAATTTTACCTATTATATCAGGCAAACACCTGTATATGCAAATTAATAGAACAGAAAAGGAACTTAATCATTGTGAATTCATCAGTATACTATAGTTCAGTTTTAGAGGGCACAATGTGTTCATTATGTAAATGAACTAAGCTAAAGGAGGATAAATACAATAATACGTTTTGCGTGAGTACCCGCTGCTTATTGGACTCGAATTCTATCCCTAGCCACTAAGTGCAAGCTCGGTGGTCTAGTGGAACAGGCGCCAGGCTAGTTACCTGGAGATTGTGGGTTCGAGTCCCACCCGAGAACAACTTGCGAATTTTGTCGCGAGTATTCTCAACTGTACCGAGTATTCGGTACATTTACACGTCAGAGTTGAGCAAAACGAATTATATCTAGGATAAATACAATAGTATCAAATGCAATATAATCCATGGATAATAAACGAAATCGTGTTGAAGTATTACCAAAGCGTAAAACCGCTATCCCTTAAAGGGTAAGTGCGGGATTAAAATTTCTCTTGATAAATTTGTACTATAATTAGTGGTGACCAAACTGACAAAATTTCACATCATTTGGACACTGCAATAATGAAAGAAACCACTTTCAAAGTTGCGTCTCAACTCAATAGGCAAATTGCAGATTTTGAAAGGGTGGTGTTCCGAAACCGAATAAAAAATAACATTAAAAATTACCTGCTCTTCTGTGAATTCGAGAGTTCTTTCCATTTATATGAGTTATATTGTAAGGTGATTCCAGTTTTCCCGTAAAACCCTTCCAAAACATACAATTTTTCTGTTCTTTAACACTGTGTAATGAGTAGTAGACCCACTTTTGAGTTGGGACCCCAATTTGGAAAGTGGTTTCTTTCTTTATCGCATTGTCCAAATGATGTGAAATTTTGTCAGTTTGGGCACAACTAATTGTTCTATAGATTTATCCAAAGAAATTTTAATCCCGCACTTACCATTTAACTTCATATTAAATATCATAATAATTAAATAATTTTAGTTATACGCCGAAATTATTGCAATTGTCCATTCTTTTATAACAACATTTTCAACCTTCTTCGGGTCAACGCAGAGTCTTTAATTATGCAACCAAACAAAAGGAAAATGATTCGAATTTAAACGCTACAGGACACTTTTTCATTATTAACATAAAGTGATGATTTTTTTAAGTTCATTTAAACTAGTAACGTTTGTAAAGTCGAAAATGTACAGTACAACTCACTAATTAGGTAAATATAAATAGAACAAGGCCTACTATGTAATAGTGTGTGCCAATAATTGTAATAATATTTACTGTATAGTAATGTTAATAAGCGTTCATTTTAATATCATGTCAAAGTGAACATTTATTGCTTTGTAAATCATAGGTGATACAAAATAAAAACTTGTTTAAATTAGGGTGAAAAAATGGCAGACTGTACAATAAAAAAAATAAGTGGTCACGTGACGGGGCAACACATGATGAGAAATCAAAAGACATGTCTTTGAATACAGTTAAAGCCTTTGTAGAGAACATTATAACATAAACAATAATGAAAATATATTAAATTTATAACTTAGCAATACCTAAAAGTGAAATATAAAGTGCTCTACTATTTGTGAGATACTAGTACGTAGAAACAGTTTGATTGGAAAGACATAGGATGATTGTTCACAACCAATATTGCTTCAGTTTCATTAAAATATTGTTAGATAATGACTGGAAGTTGTAACAAAATAAAAACACGAGGTAGGAAGGAATTGTAAGTTTGTTTTTTTTTTTTAAATAAATTAACTAAGTGATAATTCTGGTAACTAATGTACGACATTTGTTTATATCGTACCAAGATAACCCGGTATTTATAAGTTTTTGTTTAGTGGCCGTAGTTTATGAAAAAAACAAATATGATTTTGTATATCTTGATAATATTTGTTGCCTTGCTTCACTTTCAATGAAAACATCGTTCGGCAACTGGGAGTGCGCATGAAGACAAGATAGAGTATGTAGTCAGTAGAAATTGTAAATTTATTTGTATAAGAGATAATTCTCCTAACTAATGCATTGTGTCAAGATATCTTGGAATATAAATAATATTTTGGAGTGGTTTGAACATAGAAAAAAAAAACATTAAAAAAAATAAAGGTCCTCATTTGGTATATTGAAGAATAAAGTATAGTATATTTCAACAATTTTCTTATATTCAATAAATCTTAAGTTGACTTGTTGCTAACCGCTACCATGCCGTCTTTGGCAGTCCATACAAGAGGGAACGCATCACAGATTGCTGATTTTCCCACGTCTAGGTTCGTTGTTATTGGTGGTGACACCTCCCACTGTCTCTGCGCCATTACTGCATCGTCACCGAGCCATCGTGTCGATAGAATTCTCCTCGGAGCTTTAGTTGAAGTGTGCATTGGAGCTCCATGAAGTGTCTTCATGTCGAATATGACTATATCACCAGGCTGACCGAAAAAATATGAAGCAATGTAAGTGTTTTAGAGCAGTATTATTTTTAGACGCGGAAAACATCTCTATAAACTGCTTTTCAAAAGTGTCTGTCTGTCAGTCTGTCTATCTGTCCGTCTTGTTACGCACGTTTGTGACTACAGTATTTGCGTTTTGTTCTTTCCATATATAATTTCTGATAACCGGCATTGTATGGGTGTCACTTTAAATATCTACGAGATATGAAACTATTAATCATCAACTGGTAATACATTAACATTAAAATTGAATTAAAATATCATTATAAATACACTTTTGAATGCTTACTTCCTTATTAAAACTGTATACAATATATTATTATTATTATTATTATTATTATTATTTTGTTTCTGGAGTTATGCAAATTGCGAATAACCCCCCAGGATACTCGGCGACCGTTGCCTCAGGCGTAGTCGCAGAAATTTGAAATTTGCATAGTAGATGATGTCAATAGTATAAAAGCAAGCACTATACAGAACCGATTCATTCGATCACTGATCTTGCTTGTATAGTTTTGGATCAGTAGCCGCACTCTAATCTTCAATCGCCTTGTATAGCCCGTTGTAGAATAGAAATACTATAGCTAGCCCGGTTTTGTTGGCTAAATAAAAATGATGGCGTGCAGTGCACGAACAGTTGGTGAGACTGACCAGCACAGCTACTGTGCGCAGCTTTCCGCGTCTTATTGTCGGATCGACTTGTTTTTTTTTTTGTAAATTTCTCAACTGTAATCGAACAGGGGCTTGTGTAATAATTGAAATTCCAGGATAAGCGTTTTGCACACTCATCCAGCTTTCTCTCGACAACAAAATAAATTATTAGGCACTGTTTGTAGGCGGCAAGTTGTATGGCTGAGCGGTTAAGGCAGGGGAACCGTGAGCCACAGCAATAACAACAGCATGGGTTCGAGGCCCGCTCGAACCATGGTTCTGGTTGTGGAACAAGTCTTCTCGGATAAGGACAGATGAATGAGCGCCTGTATCGGGGAGCAGGATACGAAGTGACCCTTAGGGGCGTAGAAAGTGATATGAATGTGTAACGCCTGGTCCACAGCGCCTTGAGACTATACTGTGTAAGGCGCTATATATATCGAACTACATTACATATTTATCCCTTTCGAAAAATGCACCTTTGAAGAGATTTCTACCTAAAGGAAAATAACCAGTAGGCCTATACTTACCTTAACCTCCCAACTTATGATCTCATAGTCATCCCCGTCTATATCTGGTACATTCTCGAATGTCTTGGTTTCACCGGCCGTCGTTTCTATAGCGTAATTATTTGCCGTTGCGAACTTCCTGGGATAGAACCACTTGCCCCATCGATGAGAACCTTTCACAAACTGCAGTGATGAGCTGAGTGGTATGTGGTCGACAGGTAACCATATCGAACAAACCTATGCGAAATCATTAAAGACAGGTAAATATAAATTGTTTAAATTACATGATTATATAGGCCTACATTGTGTAGACCTAATATAGCTCACCTATTCTCACTATTTAAACCCATAACGGGGAGGTTTTGCAACTTCACGAAATACAAAAACGGATACGTCATGAATTCTTGTAACGTTTTAATAGAACACCTTGAATATCTGTCACAGTTGGTTAGTGTTTTACGACGATCAACAATAATGTTTTAAACACATTAAGCAACTTTAAAAATGGAAGTGTGACGTATCCGTTTTCGTTATCGTATTTTGTAAACTTGCAAAACCTCACATCTGACGAGCATTGGTTCAAATAACCTTTAGGTACATCATACCACAGTGAGCAGATAAATCTGGAGGTAGGCTTCTATTAAATAACACAACGAACATTCCCATAAATCAATAGTGTGATAAAATGCTTCCTGTTGGATTTGGAAATATGGCCCTAACATATGATAATACGAGAAAAAGATGATATGATATAAGGTTTACTAGTTCTTATATTTATTGCTTTAAATTCGGTATCAGTATGTCTCTGTTATCTTGATCGTTTTTTTTTTCTGTCTGTCGGTTGGATGGATATAAGAAGCATATTTTAGAATTTCAGTCTTGTGTTAAATTTTCAGTTTAGTATTTTGTAGAGTGTCATTGAATTTTAACCAAACTTATATATCGTACTTTTTAAACTTAGGATGTGATAATGCTTTATGACCATTTTTTTGTGAAACAACTTTTTGGGTTATGCTCGAGTACAACATTAATCAGAATTAATAGACCCTCTATGGTTACCTACCTTGTCGCCATCTATAGGGTAGTAGGACTGGTCCATATGCCAAGGGGTAACCTTGTACGTACCTTCATCTTTGGTAAGGACATGCTCGTGGTAGAAGCCGACCCTCTGAAATCAACATAAACATAAATATATACAGTGTTTCTATTTTGTATTGCTAAACAATATAATTGGTTTAGTGTATATAGCCTACTCAAGCGTAGATATTCATAGTTTGGTTTAAAACTTCTAATTTACCCTAAACTACTTGTGTTGGAAGCTACCCTTTGAAAAAATAACTGTTAACATGATAGATAATGATAGTGACAAGGTAGATATAGGTAATCAACAAGGTTAACCCTATAAAGAGTACCATATCAAGGAACACTACCAAGGATATGTCATCAATGCTCTATAAGAACATAGAAAAACAAGCCATTATTTAGAATAAACCTTCACAGTAATTAATTAGACTGATATTATAACAAATAAGCAATTACGTATGGCATTAATACCATCTATGTATATCTCCCTAGTATTGTAACATGGTAGATTTACCTAGTCAGTGGGTGTTATTTTTTTCAAAGGGTAAGACAGATTCAGGTGTAAGCACGAATGAACAATATTCCCCATGGTATAAGCACAAATCTGTGGTATAAAATACATCAATTACGGTACATTATCTGGAACAATTGTGTATAGTATAGCAACAAATTATGGCATTAATAAGTACTTGAAAATGATGAAAGGTATTGAAATGTCGAAATTCTAAAATGTATCATTGCTTGATACTTTGAAATTGAGTATGTCTTTAGATGGAATGCAGTAATCTATTGCTATTACTTACTGCAGTAATCAAGTGTCATTATATTTTTCCTTGCAGACTGCATTGATACACAGTTTCATCTTGACATGTTGTTTTCAGTGATTATCTTTCAGCTACTAAGCTAATGCTGTTGTAACTAAATTAATGCAGTGATCAAGTGCCATTATTTTTTTCTTGGGTGACTGTACTGACACACAAGATCTCATCTTGACATGTTGTTTTCAGTAATTATCTATCAGCTAATAATCTAAATGTTGTAATTGAATTACTGCAGTGATCCAGTGTCATCATGTTTTCTTTGATGACTACGTTGACACACATAGTCTCGTCGTATCAAGTTGTTTTCAGTAATTCCTAACGAACTAATACTGCTATATCCGAATTACTCCATTGTAGCAGAATAATATTGGCATAATCACTCACTGTTGTCGCTGTTCCCTGGTTTTTACTTCTTCTATATTTTCAGTGGAACCTTTGATATTTGGATATGTTGCATCTTTTGCTATAATAAGTGTAATTTTATATAATGTTTTTCGCATACTGGAGAGTCCTATGCTTTTGTCAGTCTGTGGTATTATCTAGTATCTAGTTAATCTCCATCTACAATATAGCTGATATTTGAAGAGGTGTATGTTCTAAGTTGTTGATAAAAAACAGATTTTATAGGATTTTCAAAATCTTTATTTCCGTACATTTTTCTGTATCAGGCAACAAAAACAGTTGTGACACTTTAAATAAACCCCAACAACTATTTTACATCAAAATATCAAAATCGTAAGTCCTTACCTGTGTTTGTAGCAACTGGGCCACAATCTCAGCCGCTGAAGATTGCAAGATAAACTCTTCGAACTCTGGGATAGATCTCCAGTTACAGTAGTCGTTGAAGTATTTACCATCCCCTTCACTTCCTCTCAAACTCTCTGAATACTTACTAGGGTTGGCTTTATTTTTTTGTATACCAATTGTTATTTTATCAATCCAGTCTAATGTAAAAACATCGCGAAGGCACACGCATCCATCTCGTTTGTAGGCTTCAATATCCGCCGATGATACAGTAACCATCTTGCTCTAGTTAACATGCAGTGTAGGCCTATTGCTTGCTCTAGTAAACTGTGAGGATTTATGCTATGGTGGTACATGTATTGGCCCTCCAGCTACATACGTAATGTTATTGTTTCCCTGGTGTGGAACAACATATTGTATTAATCGGAGATTAAGGTGCTTAAAAAGGTCAAAGGTTACAAGGGTAATATTGATATTTATAGTTTCACCAAAGCGCATGTACAAATTTATGGTTTCCTGTCCCGTAATGATTAATAATTATCGACCGTATTTAAGCGACAGTGAAACATCTGTTCACAGGATTCATTTTCACGCTTCACCGGTTTTATTCATAACTAAAATATCAATATCTTAAGAGCATATTAAAAATATCTGTGCTGTTTTTATAGTGCGCCTATTAGTTTGCTTAAAGAAAATATAAAAATACTTCAGCTCAATTTTGCAAAGACTTCTCGATGCACGACAACTGTACTGTCGCACTTTGTAATAAATGTCGCACTTTGTAATACCTATCGCACTTTGTAATAAATCCGTCGCACTTT
>JAOTQE010135684.1:0-11902 GCA_025631205.1 Nesometra sesokonis
ATATTTTGCCATTAAGGGGGGGGGGCTTAAATTGTCTCCTGAAAGAGGCCTATACATGTACAAGATACTACCATTTAAATGAAGATAAACCGTCTTTTACAGCAGAAATTTTCCAAATTCTGGTAAGAATTAATTAATTTTTTGCTGACGTTCGCAATAAATGACCATAACATAGCCACGCACTAGTGGTGAAACCATTAGCAACAGTCTATTTTTACCAGAATGTAGGACAATTTTCATTCTAAATTTGGTTGGTAATGCTTCATAAGTATGTAAACTTGTTTGGAATTATCCTGTAGATTTATTGATTTGATTCTGTTTGGTCTTGTCAGTTGCCCTGTTATAACACTTTTAAAATACAAGTCAATCCTCTGGTTAGAAAAACAAAATGTTCTTCACTGCATAAACATGGAATAAGTATTAACACATAAGCCTAAGTGTGAAACAAATAAATTAGCAATATTGTCTATTAAAATCACAGAAATCCTATCCCTCCATGTGTTATGGTCATCAGACATCATCTAGCAACGATGGTGTGTATGAATTTGACATTATGATGCTGTACAACACAATAAAATATTTTGATTTATAAATTATTATACACAAAGGTGGGATTAAATGGCTATTGAATAATTGCCATATGTCATTACACGATCCTTAAAAACAAAGTCTACAACCAACCGCTAATTATCTCTTCCTCTTCTCATCTAAGCAGGAAGTAGGCTCAGAAAAAGACATTTCCAGGCTCGCGGACACACCAGCAGCACACGCTCGATGAAATCATGGCCTGGAGAAAACCCAGTGATTTTCGAACAGATTCTGTCACAGTTCGGCTACATATGAGGCTAAATTTAAGTAAAACAAGACATATTTATACAATAAATGGAGTAAAATGAAAAATAACTAACCTGGAATTGTAATAAACAACCACAATAACTTTACAACAACAGCGACAATACAAAGTCAACCTCCAACCAAAGACTTCACGCTCTGATGGTTTTTATTATTTCCTATCCAGTGGAATGACGAGGGTGTGTTTTATTATAGGCCAAATTGTGCATTCTGCGTGTGGAACTTTTTTGACCGAAATTTTATTTTTTTAATATTACATTTTGCTTTTGTTTAGGCCTATTTTTGTTTTTGCCAAGTAAAGAAAAAGTATAATCATAAAAAACTTCTTGCATAGACAAAGACATCAGCAATAAATAAATGAATTTCCCATGAAAGGAAATTAGGGAAAACCCGGAAACTCAAAACAAATCGTAACTGCATAGAAATAGGCCTAGTATACCAGGTAGCGTTAATCAGTTTTATATAAAAAAAAACATTAAAAACACCATGGTCATGTTGTGCGCGCCGGCGCCTACAAAGAGGCGTGCAAAGAGACAAATCCCGCAGTCTTCTTTACACGCGCCTTTTTTGTACGCACGCGTAACACTGAGTTTCCCCACTGAGTTTTCACCCCAAATTACTATTAATATATATTAATTATTATTAATATATATTAATTATGTTACATAATCAAGCTAAATTTAAAGTAAAATTATAGATTTACAAATATGATACAATTTTAGGATAAGATTGTTTTTTATTAGATATAGTTAAAACTATATTGGCTATTGCACCAACTAGATATTACTCCGATCCATATTAAAATAATTAAATTAAGAAAAATTACACACAAACAGTCTTAACTATTTAACCCTTTATAACAAAGGTTATTATTATAATTATTTTTATTATTATTAAAAAAACAACAAAAACCCCAAAACTTTAAAAAAGATATGTATAGCAAATGTGATGTTTAAGTACCATAGAAAATATAACACTGTTGTTATTAATGTTCTAATACCGTATTGTTTATCACGTGAAATTGTAATATTTATTGTAATTTAATACTATTTGAAAGTGAAATTTATCATGTTTCCTTTTATTTGATATGATTTTGTATATGATATTATGAATATGTATATGAACATGATTGAATAAATGGCTAATAGCCGCAAAGAGAAAAAAAAAGTTGTTTCATTTACTTCAAACATCATTACCTGGTTCCAGTGTTAGGCAATCACCGTTACTTTTACAAACTTCGCCTAAACCATAGTTGCCGCTCATTTTCGACAGTATATCAGTTAACTAAAGAAATAAAGAAGATTATTCAATCGTTCGTTCGTAAGTTGATTTATTCTTTCATTTATCCCACATTCATCCAATCGTCAGTCTATCTATTCATTCATTCAAGTTGTAAGATGCAACATTGAAGTTTGTTAAAAACTTATATATTTTTCGGTATTTAAATTACGAAGCTCTATCACGACGTCGTGAACACTTTACTTTTTATAGAATACACAGTAATATTACCAATATTTGTTTATTTTATTTAAACATAAAATATGTAATAGAGAAAATAATATTTTAACAAAAGATAAGGCAACAGGTCGAATCGATAAGGATAGAGATAAATTAAAATATGTACCAGTATAGATACCAATAAAATACCAGTAAATTGAAGTGGTGGAAGAACGGGGTTTTGGAGAACGGCTTACGTTGTAAAATAAAGATTTTCTCTCTTATTATGAATGCATAGCAAATGTCATGTCCCCTGACAACAAAATAAACGACTGTGTAATATTAAAGAGATAATGATTATGTATAAAACATTAGTTTACGTGGGTTTCTAACGTGTCATAAAATCGGCTATTCTAATAATATATCACCGTCTCGAGTGTTTTCCACTCTCAATTATCATTACCACCATATTGCTCTTCAAGCAATTACTACGAATTTATGTTTATACAAAATTATCCATATTCAGAAATTACTTGGTACAATGCTTTTATCTCTCACTATCTTGCTTTAGTAAGTTTTTTTAACAGACTTGTCTGTGAACACTCCGATTTCTTGTTCCATACTCAGATATTGCATCAATGAGTTTGTCCCACTACGCTAATGGAAGTGAGATTGATAGCCTACCTCAACTGGTGGGGCACTGTTATATTTTGCTGAAATGGTAGCATTCAATGTCGGATTCACGTGTGTTCTATGCTAAGCCACGATACTTAGCGGCTGTTTTTCATTCATGTCAATGTCAAAAAAATACGGAGTTTAGTTTTAATGGGGCGGGGAAGGCGGTAAGCCTATTAATCCCCATCCATTCAAAAAAAAAATCCATTCCTGGAATTATTCTTACCTTACGAAATTTGTCTTCATTTTCAACAGCAAGAGCGAAGTTACCAATATTTGTTATGCCACTGATTTGTCTTTGTACATCAGATGGAAACGTAGTTGTATTGAATCGACTGGCATTCATGTACATGTCAATCATAAACTCTGATGCCGCTACCTCAGAATCTACCTGTGAATTGATAAAAAACAACATTCATAAATGTCCGTTAGTCTCTCACGCTAATAATCCCTGTTTTAATACGCATTACTCTCGAAAAAGCCTCTATATATTTTTCAGACCCAGCGGATCAAAAACGAAATTGAGGAACGTTTTCGGTGCAGGTACGTCTCATTGCGTGATAGGTAGCACCTAAAAATTGAGGTACCCCGTAATAAACAGTCTCTGGTTCCATAAAATGTTCAGTTATTAATTCAGTGTTCCTTTGCCCTTTCGTTTCTTTCCTTCCAATCAAATACACTAATTAACCTATTTATTTACCTTCAGTTTCAAATACCATAATATTAAGGAAACTTTATGTCTTCATTTTTTTCTTTCCTTCACCAATTTGCAAGAATCTCTCAATGCAATCTTGTACTTGTACTAGTGTTGGCAGAAAGAGATAAATATGGTTGGCCTTAATTCTTCAACAATCCCCATATTAAGATAAGTAAAACCTAATGTTAGACGGTATCCCCAATATTCGCATACCACTTTGCTTTTAATATTATGCATTGTATATTAAATTAAACCACGATATGCTTATATTGTTCCATTATCCTGTGGTTAAACTGTTTTAAACTTAAAATGTATGGTGTTGTTAACATACTGACATAACAACATACTAAATTTTGAAGGTCAGACCCTGAGCAGTATACACAGAGTTAAAAATTAATGAAAAATGGCTTCAAAACACACGTTCCGGGTACCCACATTACATCGCCTGTCAGTTGTCATGAGTACTGCGCTCGCTAGTCCTGTGTGACACGCACCAATCGTTATCATGAAAACTAGTGCCAATGGGCATAAGTTTTGCCACATAATCAATCCACAAAAATTTTGTTAAATATATATTTGGAGTTGGAAATTCGGTACCAAGTGTTTACTGTAAGAGGAGAGTGCGGTACATTTCCGATTAACCTAATATCGCAAGTATAATAAATGTGATTCGTTATTGGCTTAGAATAATTAAGATGGATAATGAACGTTTTGTAAAGATATGTTATAATTTTTAATATAGAAAGACACAAAGAATTGAGCAATGCTGGGCAAATGATGTCAAACATATTTTATGCATAAACGGTTTGGTAGAGATATCTGGATTTTACTACACGTTTATAAAGCGCATGTATTTATTTTCCATTTCCAAACAAAGGTTAGACAACGACAACATAGAAAGACAACAATTTTATGAAAACAATATGTTATTTTCTAAATTAAAATATTTTACTAATTCAACTGGATAATTTAGATTATTTAGTTTGTATTCCAAACTGAAGATTGTCTTCAGTGAATTGAAGAGGACACTTCATTACCAGAAACAAAATCTCGACACTCACAAATCGTAGAGACAGCTTTCCATGAACTTTGAAGTATCTCGGATTCTATTTTAAATTTAAAAAGGAACTTGAATTAAAATCGTAAAAGCGAACATGGCCATCAAGTAGGTATGAAACGGTTCAACAGAAAGAAAAAAAAAAGGAAACATTCAAGATAAATTTTCGATGGAAAATGTGAAGAAAATTGGTTTCACAAATGAAAAATAATTTCCATTTAAGATTGTGCTCAAGAAAGAACGGAAATGTCCGGAACCTGCGTACTTTAATCATTACTTTTTTGTTCTATGCTATACAGATTCGTTACTATATAAATTTGCTTATTTATTGCCATTCCCTAAAAACCACTGCTCTGACAGCTAAATTGTATTATTTTAGTATAGCCAAGATGGCAGTCAACATGTACTGATAATTGAGTGAGGATTGATACGAAGCAGAATTCAATTTTTACAATTGTAGTAACGAGTTTAAAATATTTGTCTCGGAGCGCTGCAAAAAATAGACCTATTCATAATGGCGCCACATTCCACACAACCAACTCACAGGATCTCTATTCCAAGGCTTTTTTCATCCGCTTTCCCCAAAATTCAAATTCTATACTTGTTTTGTATTTATTAAATGTTTTTAATACAATGACATACACATGGCAGATCAGTATTATATTTATGAAATTAAATTAAAAATAGTAAGATCTAGAATATTTTAATTTTGTATTGACAACACAAGATTTTGGAAGAATTAGCCTTTAAGGAACACTCATTAAGAACTGCCGTTAATTTAGTTTAATTAAGTTTAATTAAGCACAGTGAACATTATGTTGAATTATTTATATTAATTCCAGCATTGCATTGATGCTACAATATGACCGGAGAAGTTTAACTTAACTTAGGTAGTCGAGATTTTCTTTTCAATTGACTAACCTTCAAATTTGAAATTATTTTCCTTTAGAATTTCAGGAAGGGAGCATTCAAGCAGCATTTATGAGTTGATCCAAATATTTACACTTCGGATTATATATAGTTCATATGGCCAAGGTTACGCTAACTAGTAAAAACATGAAAATAAAATAATTATCAGATGCCTACAATGAGAAGTTGTTTTCATGGACGTCTTCCAAGAATGAAGAAGTATAAAAGGTAAATGCTGAACCGGACCAGACTTTTGGCAAGCATATTTTTGGTGGTGGGGTAGGGGGTTCTAATTTAATTTGTGTAGAGCTCACAATTAAGTAACAACTGATTTCATAAGACTTCAACGATACTTGTAAAACTAATCACTAATGTCATAACATATCAACGACAAATGTAAAAATCTCTTTATCAGTCATAACATAACGGCAAAATAACTGATGTAATGTTAACGACTTCATCAATCATTGTCGCCTTTATTGCCAAACTCCTTGTGCTGGAGGGTCAAAATACAGGCTAATACAAGGTCTTTCGGATGGAATATTGAGCCGTTGGCCATGTGCGTGCGTTACACTGCAACGCATTAAGCCTACACTCATCACAAATAGGTTGTGATCCTTGCGCGCCTTTTGCGTAACAGGCTGTGTCGCTTACTGGGTGTCGTAAAGTTGATTATTATATTGATGTTTTAATAAGTTAATATAAACCAAGTTAATAAGTTAATACATAATTCCAGAAATGTTAGAAATATTAAACCTATGTTTTGTAAAACTACATCTTATAAACAGTCCTTTGTCCCGTCTGTTATCACTGCAGTGAAATCATTAGGCACTCAATTCACAATTAGCTTAGAGGCGCATTCTTTCTAAAATCCACCCTGACTTACATTTCTTTGGAAATTTACCTGCCAGTTATTTCTAAAAATAAACACGGTTAGTCACCTACACAAGCCTATCTCCTTAGAGATTGTAGGTATTTGTTGTTTTTCCCCGAGTATTAAAAAAATAAAGGTTACTGAACTCTTCTTTGCTAGGCCTAGACAATTTCTTTGATATTTCTTATTTTCCCCATTTTCCACTTTGTTAATGTGGAAGAAGATCCTTTACATTACTTTATCGATGTTCTTTTTCCTGTCCTTGATGATGTTAGGAAGTTTCTCTCTATAATATTTTATAAGATTTATTTGTTCATGGATGTAAATACTTAAACAAAATGATCACAATTTGTATATGCTAAATATTGTGTCGAAATGTATTCTATAGATACAAACAGATTTAACTTTTAGTTTTACGTATTATTTAAACTGTTTAATGCAAATATTTGTAGCAAAATTTAAATAAATGTTATATGCATTAGTTAAATATTGTTTATTCCTCTGTTTTCTTTATTTTTGTTTACATTTACAATACCCCATATAACTAATAGTTTCCTCATATGTTTTGTACTCTATTTCTGTGAAAGCTCCATCATTGAATTATGTCACATTTTTTTAAATTTTGTTTTGTAGTGGTTCCTCGAACAGTAAGGCTTTGTTTCATGAATTGTCACTAATTAAAAATGTTGAATAAAACAAGTTGACTGACTTATTTATTAGGTGGTTTTTTGGTTAGTTTGGTAATTTGTCGTAAGTACGAACTAAGAATTTCCATGTGGTGTTTTCCATTCGCTATACACGAAATCAAATTTTCTCAACTACATCATGTCCTAATTTGTGCAACGATTTTCCAGTTTATTTTATTTGTATCATTATCTGTTTTTAGAATATTAAGTATCCCTATTTATTATTCTATTTAGTTATGGTATGTACATTAATGTTAAGGGGTTCTTGCGTGACAAGTATTCTACTAAACTTGGATCCATTTTACTGATTGTCATTATGTCATTTATGATTATGATTATTATTATTATTATTATTATTATTATTATTGTCATTGTTAATTTACAAACATGTAACCTTCACTTTTCAAGAAAATGTAGAGTTGAAGTTGAAGTAGTAATTGAAAAAGATTGATTGGTTTTAGTTATACGTCGGGGTGAAGAAGTCCAAGAGTTAGGCCCAGTGAATCAAATGTTGTCTTGGAAAAAATGTTGTGGTTTGTAATGTTGGAGAAGAAGTTGGAGAATAAAAGAGAAAGGAGTGCGATCGAGGTGGAGATTCAGACAACTTCTGATTGCCATATTTTAAGTGATGTGTAATTGATTGCTCATATGGAAGGGGGTACCGTATTAACGCACACAATGTTGTAGTAGGTTGATTACCAACTTATGTTATGGCATTAGTGGTGGATTGTTATTACATTTCATGTTGACATGTTACGACATTAGTGGGTATTTCTACATTTGTCGTTGAGGTGTTATGGTGTTAGTGTTATTTTGTGAGTTCTTTGTGGCTTAGGTCTAATACAGCAATTTAGTGAGCGTGCATATGTGTCTTTACGCGCGCATTTCTGTACGCTCTCGTTTAGCAGTTGTGCTCTTTGTCACTGACTATTTTGTACCTTTTACTAAACAAATAACACCAAACAAAGAAAAAACAAAACATATAAATACAGCCAATACGTGTACAGAAGCCAGAGAGACTTGTCTTGTCAGCCCGTTAGTAAAATAGGCCTATACGTTAAAAACGATTTTACTAAAAACAAAACAACAGAAAAAAATGTAAAGTTCAAAGTTAACATTAATTTATAAGTTTATAAGTTTATAAGTGCATGGCTCCTCCAATACTGGACCACGACCGTGCCCAGAGTCCCACCCATCTGATTCGACCTGTGCATGGTCGTATTTCTACGACATACGCAAAGCCTGAAACCAGGAATCGGTAAGGAAGTGCCCTGTATCCACCTGTAAGAGTTATTCTGTCAAATGAAAGGATTCCACTATTGGAATGACCATGCACTTTGTTAGCTAGTTGAATTTCATGTTATTTTAACTCGTTAAAGGTGGATAAAATATCATTATAAAAAAATATTTATATAATGTTTGTATAATATTATTAAATAATTTATAAATATAGCGAGAAATTCTACCAATCAATTTATTCTAATATCATTTTCTTTATATTCCATTTTAATGTTGGGAGTGATGTCATTTTACTTTGTTCTAGGATGGCTTTGATATTATTCCAGTAAGATGGACTTTCTATAACTATCGATCTTTGTCGGTTTGTAGTCTATTGGGTGGGATGTGCATGTCATTAGCGTTTCGCTGTGTTTTTGAACGAGTTCTTTTTGTAACTAAAAATGTTCATCTGGTTTGAAGATACGATAATTCTAAGTTTAACTTTTGGACAAACCAATTGATTTTACTGACCTGACTGACAGTTTTGGACACGTTGTCCTGTGTCCTTCTTCAGAGTGACGGCTCTGTTGTTAAGCAATCCGATCACCGGTAGGTGGCGGTCTGACGAAGGACACCGAACAACGTGTCCGAAACTGTCAGTCAGGTAAGTAAAATCATTTGGTTTGTCCAAAAGTTGAACTTAAAATTAGAGTACTTTTTGTTTTTGTATCAATCAGGTTTTCAGACCGAGATGGAAGTTCGTGAAGATGTTATTGTAGCATGAAGCAAGCAACCTGGACTTTATTTAAGTTATATATAGTTAGCACATTTAGACTTTTAAATAGTGAATTGAAAGGTGTTCTTAATTTTCTAGTCGTTCTTTTTTGTAATCCATACAGGTTATTTCAGTTAGAAGGATATTCATTTCCCCATAAAATATTACAATAGAGGTGTGGTAAATCAAACGCATTGTACAAATGTTATAAAATGTGTCTGGGAAAATTGTGTTTAACTCTGTAGATAATACCAATGAGTTTTGCTAGTTTACCAGAAATGTAATTTATGTGAGGTTTCCAACATAGATGTTCATTTATATGTATACAAGAAACATTACTGTGTTTTTCTATGTAGTAATTTGTCGATTTTCAATTGACTAGTTTATTTGCCGTAAACCAATTATTTAAGTTTTGAAAGTTCTAATTTGTTTGTAAGAACGTTTATATTATACCTCATAGAAAAACAGTGGTGTCATAGGAAATCCCATTGATGTCACTGACTCTTATAATATCGATCATATAAACAAGAAATGGCCTAGAATCGACCCTTCTGGTACCCCACATTTAATATTCTTAAGCGATGACTTAATATTATCAATTTTTACATAAATTACTTTAAAGTAAAATTACATAGGCCTATCTGTACGTTAGGCCCTATATTTATGTGAGTGCCCTAAACGTGTTTTCGACCAAACGGTCTATTATATACAAATTGCTTTTAAGTGTACAACCTACCGCTTTTTGTGAATTTCCATCAGTAATGTTTGTATAATAATTCCAATATGCAAGCGACTGTGAATACGTAACATTACTAATATGAGACTCGTAGTATTTGATAAATTCGATTGCTTCTTGAAGATTTGAAGACAGATCTCCCGTCGCTGAAGTTATTGAAAAATGAAGAAATACAATAATAAGAAGTGGCAGCTTCGTTTGATGAGTTGATTCCATGATCGCTGCTTGCATAGTGCCACAAATAGAGCGGAACTATACTTTATAATAGTCAGTACGTTCTCAATACGACTGAGTTGTAATTATACAAGGTCAATTCTTCCCCGGTATGACACACACTGTGATCTTCTTTACATAACCAGACACAATAAACTATAAAACTTAACTTATAATGAAATGCGTCCAAGCATCTAATACTTTCAATCTGTCGTTTGGTTGGTCGGTTGGTCAATTGTTTTTTTCATATCTGTTTGTTGCGCTTTCAACATTAGTCGGCATTTTCTCAGTAATAATTTCTCTCTTTCAAATTGTTGGCGGTCTGTCAGTCTGTCGGTTGTTCAATTGGACTGTGTCTCGATTTATTTATATTTATTTTATTTTATTTATTTTATTGCATTT
This sequence comes from Nesometra sesokonis, assembly GCA_025631205.1. NCBI lineage: Eukaryota > Metazoa > Echinodermata > Crinoidea > Comatulida > Antedonidae > Nesometra > Nesometra sesokonis. Next base: position 10,532 of record JAOTQE010135684.1, read on the forward strand.
ATCTCAGCGATATCGTCAAGAATTTCTTAAAGTACTCTTAAATATATGCCTAAAAAACTATATATATATATATATATATATATGTAATAAAAAGTAAAAATACAAAGTTGCATAAAATTATACAACGGATACCGATACAAGCAAAACAGGCATATGCTGTAATATAAATACTATACAAGTTTTAAATAAGGACAAATCAATGTAAAACACAGCTTATAATAAACCAGAAACGTTGTTGTTGAACGTGGTAATACTTTTAGAAAGCATGTCGATATAGTGTTATCGTTACGTGATATAGTGTTAATCTGAAGACAGAGTCAATTAATAAAACCGTTTTTGGAAGCATTGACTCATCTAGCACAGAAAATAGGTCAGTGATGATCATTTGGTCTTTAAATTTGCAAAAGATATAAAGAAACAAGTGGACAAGTAAAAAGCGAATTAAAAAATGTAAAGAGAAAATCCATATCAAACAAACTACTTATTGTGTGGAGCAGTAACAAGTAAAAAAAAAATAAGAACACCAATGTTTGTTCATAGTGCTTTTGACTTTAGCTGGCAGTTTTTTAAGTTAAGACAACAGCTGCTTTCCTGTCTTCAAAATGGTTGACGGTCTTTCTATCTGTCTGTTAGGTTTCAGAATTTATTTCTTTTTTCATACAATGTTTAACTATTAGTTTTTATTATTCTCGAAGTTTAAAGTCCAAACTCTGCAGTCTGTTTTGTATAGCTAGTGCCGCGAGTGCGGAAATAAATCGCTTCCTAATTGAGTTGTAATCATTTAAATGTATGAATCATTTGAACTGATGAATTATGCAAATTTTATTCATCATCATTAATGAAGCAATATGAATGGAGGAGAAATTACTTGGCCTATCGGGACCTTCCGTATTATTTCGAAAAATAATGGAATTCGAATTTATACCGGCGTATAACATACTTTCATGGCAATAGCTTAATCATTCGTAATCACCGTTTAACTAAAAGAGCAGAATTGAAACAATATTTACCTTGACTAGACTTAGACTAGAATCAAAAGGTTTCTTAGGACTAATAGGTGTAAAGCATGGGCCAACAGTCCATGTGCCATTAAGTTGTATTAAAATACCATGTATTTTTATACAATTAAACTACATTTATTATAAGAAATAAGAAACTTTTTTTAAATTTTTAAAATATGAATGAATGAATGAATGAATGAATGAATTCATTAATGGAGAAATGAATGAATCGACCGACCGACCGATCGACAGACCGACCGATCGATCGATCGATCGATCGATCGATCGATCGGCTATGATTCTATTACATTTTTTGTCAAGAGAGTAGTGGGCGAGTTTGCAGTAGGCGAGTTGGTAGTAGGCGACTTAT
>JAOTQE010135695.1:0-11902 GCA_025631205.1 Nesometra sesokonis
TATGTCGAAATATTGAATCTTGTCACGATGGCGTGTATCTCATTGCTTGGAGTATGCATTATACTTTCTTACTTAAATACAAATTTATGAACATTTGAAAATGCATAAAACCAGACTGTAAATATATATTAATTGTTAAAAAACAATTATCAACATTTTAAAACCTTAAAAACCTGATTGTAAATATAATTACTAAAAACGTGTTTATCAATATTTTTAAATACATAAAACTAATTGTAAATATAATTGTTAAATGCAAATCTATCAACATTTAAAAAAATGATTATAAAAATCAAATTTTATAACTTAAAGTTGATTGTAAATAAATTTATAATGTTTAAATACAAATTTATGAACATTTAAAAATGCATAAAACCAGATTGTAAATATACAGTCATTGTTAAAAAACAATTACAGTATCAATATATTAAAACCTTAAAAATCCAATTGTAATAATTGTCAAATACAAATTTAATATCAACATTTTCAAAACACCTGAATCCTAATTGTAATTATAATGGTTAAATACAAATTTATCAACATTTTAAAATACCTAAAACCCAGTTGTATATAAAAATATATAAAGTTAAAGGCCCATACCATTCAAAGTAAAAACAATTAAGACATTCTATAATTGACTATTTAATTCTACATTTGACTATATTGTATTTAAATTTATAAATATAACACTGCTCTGTCATATTTATATTATTTTATTACTTTCAAATATTAAAAAAATATTAGACATTTATTTTTGAGTGGATCCTAAACTAGAGTGGATAAAAAAACTTTGTATTTGCTTAGCTTTTAGTCACCAGCAAGCTATGGGTAAATTTAATTGCTAAAAACAAGTTTATCAACATTTTTAAATGCATGAAACCAATTCTAAATATAATGGTTAAATGCAAATTTATCAACATACACACCTAAAACCCAATTGTAATTAGAATTATCAAATACAAATTTATCAACATTTTAAAACAACTAAAACCCAATTATAAATACATCTTGTTAAATACAAATTTATCAAAGTTTTAAAATGCCTTAAACCCAATTGTAATTATAATGGTTAAATACAATTTTATCAACATTTTAAAATACCTAAAACCCAATTGTATATAATTGGCAACTATAAATTAAAGAGCATGGCATGAAAAATATATAAAGTTAAAGGCCCATACCTTCCGATGTCAAAAACTTAAGATATTCTATATTTTCTGTTTAATTCTACATTTGACTATATTGTATTAAATTTATAAATATAACACTGATCTGTCATATTTATATCATTTTATTACTTTCAATTATTACAAAATGCAAAATATTAATTTTTTCGGTGGATCCTAAAAAGTAAAGTGGTTGAAATCTGTATTTGCTTAGCTTTTAGGACTAGTCTAAAGTAAGTAAACCACCAGCAAGCTATGTGCACATGCGTGTCGCGTGTCGCCCATACCTTCCGATGTCAAAAACTTAAGATATTCTATATTTTCTGTTTAATTCTACATTTGACTATATTGTATTAAATTTATAAATATAACACTGATCTGTCATATTTATATCATTTTATTACTTTCAATTATTACAAAATGCAAAATATTAATTTTTTCGGTGGATCCTAAAAAGTAAAGTGGTTGAAATCTGTATTTGCTTAGCTTTTAGGACTAGTCTAAAGTAAGTAAACCACCAGCAAGCTATGTGCACATGCGTGTCGCGTGCAAAAACGGCACTTTGGTGTGGAGGGAATACCCTGGGTAACATGTGTACCGATACAATCTACAACATACTAGTTTAGCATTGGAAAAATATCAAAGAAATTTTCTAGGCCTAGCCTAAAAAAGTTCATTAACTTTACCTTTTTTCTAGTTCATAAAAAATCTAAAGCGATATGCAAGTAACTAACCATTTTTTTTTTGGGTGGGGGGAAAATTTGGGAAAGAATGCCCCTTTAACTCTCCCAAAACCGACCAAACTTTGGCTTTGTTCATCTTGTTTACCTTGATATTTGCGTTTTGGGAAAAGTTATACGATAGATTGAAATTTTTGGAGAGAGGTTTCATGATATAAAGGTCCAGTTTAGAGATTTGGTTTTCTGGAGCGTTGGTTTTGGGATGTTTATATTTTTGGAATCAAATTTACCTATGTTTACATAGATTCCATGATTTATACGATATTTACAAATTTTGGTCATTGTTTTCAACACAGTTTGTTAAAGGAGATTGTTGACACCGTCGAAAACACTCACATTTCAAGATTTGACTCTTCACTAGTTGAAGAAGGTCCACCAACAACATCCCAGCAACATCAACCACCAATCTATCAAACCATCGAATCTCAATTGGATCCAGTAAGGAACACCATTCTTTCACCAGAACTCTTTGATATTCCTTTTGATGAAGACATTTACCAAGTTGAAGAATCTCAAATCCTACAGGATATTTTCTTTCTCAAGTAAATATCAAAGGTGTATTGCCACATAAAGTTCACCAGAAAATGATCAAAATAAATTATGATTTTGCGGCATATTGGATTTAGAGAATCATGGTTACCTATGCAAACCATTGGTGTTATGTATTTAAATGAAAAATGGAAACTTTGATATGCCTATATATTTTTTGCATTCACATCCAACAGCAAGTAACACCAATTTAATATTGTTTGTAAACCTTTAAGACTTGTTACAAGACAATGGGTTTGTTTACAGTCGTAAGGATAATGTTAGTGCTTGGTAAGAATTGAATCAAAGACTTTGGAACTGTTGGGAAGTACGTTAACCACTAAGACGTGATGGTCGTTATTATTGCACATCATTGCCATACATGGACTAGACGTGCCACAAGTCTGTATTTAATGTTTTAAATGTTTAATGAAGTGTGCCACCAGCATATGATTTGAAGTTTGTCTTAAAATGATTTAAACACCAGTAAAGGTATGACAATCCTTCTACCCATTTGGTGCATGATGATTGTCTCTTCACTAATTAAATATATAGTGTATCATTATCGTATAAAAGTATATGAAAGAATAAATTTGTTTTTAATTTGTTTACAATTACATATTGAGTGGTTAATTTTGCCATCATTCTGGAAAAACACTATAGTAGTTCTTCCTATTTGTTTTCAAATACCTATTGAATGGTTCTTTTCACCATGTATCATCCTACTGCAGATGCACTATAGTTCTTTCTAATGATGTCAAGTACATGGAATGGTAAAATTAATAACACAATGTATTATCCTACTGCAGAAACACTAAGGTTGTTCTTAATGATGTCGGGTACATATTGAATGGCTAATATCACCATTTATTATTCTGATGCAGGAACATAAATGGATACATGACAATTTTTTGACAAATAAACTTTGATAGTTTAGGTTGAGCTATATAATGTCAGGTACATACTGAATGGTTAATTTCACTGTCATTCTGCTGCAGCAGCACCTGTTTCTTCTCTCTTATGACAGAGTGATGTCAAGTACATGTTAAGTACTAGGTCATTGGCATTTTTACTAATGGTGTCAAATACTCCATGACATTTTGGACATTTGGCATTCACTAGCTTTCCACTAAATTCTGACACCAATGACTCCTGGTTACACAATGGACATCTGAATGTTGCAATGTTTAATCCTTTTAATGATTTAAAAAGGTTTTCGGCAATTTTTGGACCCTCACGATCAAAATATTCAATTTCAGATTTTAATAGATCTTGCTGAGTCCAGTAGACGTCTACAAAGTTTAGTCCTAAGATATTGGCATTTTTGACTGAAAAGAAGCCATTATTACCCCACGCAGTTCCCCAGGAGTTCATTAGATTCAAACATTTACTATTAAAGCTAGTAAGAACAACATCATGCCCGGAAAGTTTGGCGTTATCTGGTCTGGTTTGAATGTCAAGGACCTTATCTGTCAGGATGCCTGTTGGATTTTGACTGTAGAATCGACTAAACGAATTCCATTCTTGATTAGTAAGTCGAAATCGTGCTATAACTGGTCGTTTATTAGCAACTGCTGTTAATGCCTCTTGTACACCTATCTGTTTGCAATTCAAGCGGTATCGTGGACAAACTTCCTGTAGAACCTGCAGAGTTTTTGCCCCATATATACCATATGCATCAATCAACTCCTGACGCAGAGCGAAGAAGTCTGGATATCCACCTTCTCGTCCAATGATACGTCTCATTGCAAGATGCATAACAGCCGCAGAAGCATTTGCATAACAAGTGCCTCCTTCCTGTTTCTTAGCATCAAATCCATCATTAGCATCATTGATGTACAGATTGAGGTTAACGGAAGCTAGAATATCTGAAAGAGCATCTTGGGAGCATACGACATCTCTAGCAAAAGAGCAGACCTCATCTAGGAGATCAGGATGATTAACCTGCAGAAAAAGCTTGGTTGCATTGTTGGTGACATCGACTTTCCAGCCTCGCCTAACGAATATTGTTCGAGGAAGATTCTGTGTTCTGATAAAAGAACTTAACTGAAACATAAACTTTGCCCCTTTATCCCAATTTCGGCATTCAGTGCTATATAGATGCTTGGGATCAGATATTGAATTATGTGTGATGTAGCATGATACAACATTTACATCATCCAAAACCGGTAGACTGTCTTCATCTGTAGGCAGCCCGTCTGATAGTACAAAGAGTACCTTTTGCAAGTTGTTAAGTTCTGGCCGACCTAATAAATCCCCGGCTTTTCTTAGTGCTGTTATCATTGGTGTACAACCATAAATAAAAGGATCAACAGTTTTCATCAACTTATCCACTTGTTCAGTAGTTAGTGTGCCTTCATCTTCTTCTTCGTTTTCTTCTATACACCCATGTAGGATATTAGAAGCTTCTTTCACACCAATAATCGATTCTGGTCCGACTTCCACTGCATGAATTTCCCATGCAAGTAACATACCTTTATCGACACATTTCCTTATACATTCAATAGAGGCAGTTCTAACTCTATTATTTACACCCAAGGTATTGTTCGTTGCCAAATCTGTAAACCGGGAACCCAAGATTACAACTGATTTCAGAGATTCATATTTGCACTCATCAGGCAAACACTGGTCTACAAACTGTTTTCTAAATATCTCGTTTTCTGTAATCATTGTAAAAAACAATTCAGTCTCTTCATTTGATATAGTTTCAAGTAATGTATTCACAGATGCCCAACGACGAATATAAGGTGCACCATTTCTTTCCAAGATGGTTTGTATTTCCTCTATCATTTCCATTTTACTCATAGGGTTAGTTTTTAAGTTTCTTATATATGTTTGTATAGGAAGCCTAGCATATTCTGGAAAAAAGTAATAAAATGCCGAGGACGTGTTCCGTGAACTAATATTAATAGTGATTTTTCCCTGATAATTATTTGCATTTTTTACAGTGTTCAGTAAGTCAAATACATCTGGTTGACCCTTGGCACCATATCCAATAGCGAAGACCTTGTTTCCAGATGGCACATTATGCTTGACCAATTTATCTACGACTCTAAAGATTGAACGGGCCCAGCTGCCACCTTCCTGGTTGACTGGATCACCGATGCTCGTCTGCATCGATCCTGAAACATCGACTAGCACTCCGATCACTACCGACATTTTATCTGAAATTAAAGGTCAAGAGCACAGTCATAATCGCCATATCTGTTGTGATTGATCAATATATTGATATTTCGAAAGTATTTCATTGTTTACAAAGCAGGGGCGGATCCAAGATTGTGTAAAAGAGGGGCGTAAATTCCCGGTCGGTTGGGCGTTTTCAGGGTTTAAAATTTAACAGGCAAAGAAGCTTGTTATTTGGAAGTTTTTCGACTAGTTTATGCAGCAGTTGTCTGCATTTTGCCTGTATCCAAATTTATTGGGCGGCGCACATGTTATTTTGACAATATTAGATGGAGAGCGCGCCGCACTGTAAACGGGAAAAGTCCTGGCAGCCAGGATGCCAAGAAAATCCCGTAAATTTTACGGGCTTTTACCCTTAAAATTTACGGGATTTTCTTGGAATGCTGGCTACTACAGGTTTTTCAGTTCAACCTTTTTTGGTTTCGAAGTTTACATTTGCGAGCGGAGCGAGCATTAGCAGGCTGGGGCTAGGAGCCTGCCGTGAGCCCACGGTGGGGCCGAAGGTCCCAGAAAAAAATTACTGTTTTATATGATAAAAGATACATTAGAGTCCACCAAAATGTCCCGTTTTCAAGATCAGGTTGTTTTTGTTTCGAAGATCAGACTTGCGAGCGAAGCGAGTAAGACTGGTGGACAGGGGACCGCCAAGGATGCCCAGTCGGGGTTTAGGGTGCGAAGGCCCCGAAACTAAATCATTATTTTACATGCAAAAAGACACATTAGAGTCCATCAAAATGTCCCGTTTTCCAGTTCAGCCTGTATTGGTTTCGAAGTTCAGACATACGAGCGAAGCAAGTAATTTAGGCTGGGGGACAGGGGACGCCAAAAATTTGCGGTGTTTTACATGCTAAAAGACACATTAGAGTTCATCAAGATGTCCAGTTTTCATGATCAGCTTGTTTTGGTTTCAAAGTTCAAACTTGCGAGCAAAGCGATGGAAGGGTCTGTCAAAAATTTGCGGTGTTTTACATGTTAAAAGACACATTAGAGTTCATCAAAATGTCCCGTTTTGCTGATCGGCTTGTTTTGGTTTCAGACTTCAAGTTCAGACTTGCGAACGAAGCGAGCAATTTATGCTGGGGCTAGGGGCCGCTGAGGGCCCAGGATGGGGTCCGGGGCCGAATTCTCTAGAAAACTAGCGGTGTTTTACATGCTAAAGGCCATATTAGAGCCCATCAAAATTTCCCGTTTTCCAGATCAGCTTGTTTTGGTTGCGATGTTCAGACTTGCAAGCGAAACGAGCAATCTTGGTCCAGAGGGCCACTGAGGACGCCCATTCGGGGTTCAGGGCCGAAGACCGAGAAAAAATTGCGTTATATTACTTGCTAAAAGTCACATTAGAGCCATCAAAATGTCCCATTTTCCAGTTCAGCCTGTATTGGTTTTGAAGTTCAGACTTGCGAGCGAAGCGAGCAATTTAAGCTGGGGAAAGTGGGCTGCCAAGGGCCCTATCGGGCTCCAATAGCCGAAGCCCCCGAAAAATTGCGTTATTTTACATTCTAAAAGACACAGTCTATGTGTGGACACACCGTTGGTCATTGAGTGATATCAACTTTTATAGTGATTTGTGTTTTACCCCGAAAATATTAGCCCACTTAGCGGAACTCCAGCTCCCGTGGGGGGGGGGGGGTTGTCCGAACCGCCTACCCCCCACCCTTCTAAATATGGGCCTGACAGGAGTGGTGACGGGAAGGGTGTTGTTTTTTGAGAAACGATCCCTGAATGCAATATCACGTAGCACATTGAAACACGCCCCCGAGGCCATTTCCAGACATCTAAAGACCAAAATTTTCTGGGGCATCCCCCTAGCCCCTGGGCATCTAGTTCTGAATCCCCCACTCCTCGAGGTCCACCTAAGCTGTGAAAATTTGACAATAGACAGAGAAGTATATTAATGTACATTTGTACTTGTCCTCCATAAGGTCTGTTGTATTTAATAAGGGGATTTTACATCTGTTCAGGTTTAGGTGTTCGGTTCAGAACCGGTCCGGTTCCAGTTTTTGTGTCTGCTGTCCTCTTTGGGGCAGCATACACTATCATTCCGTGTTTAAACTATGACATGTAATTTTAATGAGTAACAGAATATGCATGAACCTGAGCAGGGACGTTACGATGTTCTATGAACAAGTCGATCCGACAATAAGACGCGCTGGTTATTTTACCCTCGCCCCACTGAAGTGGGGAAGAGGGTATTGCAATGAGCTGCGTCTGCGTGCGTGTGTGTCTGTCTGCATCTATATCTTAAAAACTATTAGGCCGATTTACTACAAATTTTCAAACAATGTCAGAAGCACGCGTATCTAGGTCCTCCCGAGGTTTGGAGCTGGTCCACGGTACCACATGAATTTTGGATTCTAATCTATATGACTTTGTGTCTACTGCCCTCTCCTAAGTGTCAAAAAATATAGTAGATACTAAACAGACCTTAATGATCATGCTGATATACAGTACTCTGGTTCTATCTGTTAGCTCTTAAAAATTCCAAACATAATCTTTCTTGACCCTGAGAATAGTATAGGATGTTTATTCTGTGTGCCAGCAGTATGTTCCTGACCTAATAATTAGGATCATTTTCACTTGTAATTTTGGTCTTACTTTGCAATTCCAAATCTCATCATGGAGCTATAATGATCTGATCATGGCTGTGGAATGCCGAGCCATCACCCTCATTTGTTCTTCACATTTCGCCCTGGATCCGCCCAAGGCATATTATTCCCGCCTACACCCCAACCACTCCTATCTGATCATTTGTAGTGGAGTTGTTTTTTTCACTGAAAAAATACACATAGTTTCTATTTAGACATGGAAAGCGTCTCTATAAACACTTTAAAAAAAATGTCTGTCTGTCCGTCTGTTCTGGTCACGCTCGTTTGTGCACACTGTTTGGGTACCGTATCTAAATTTAATCACTTCGAAATCTTTAGTCCAGGAACATTGTAAAAAGTTTTTAAGAATGGAAACTATGTCTTTAGGCTGTTCACAAACTAACAAATGGCACAGTAGCTTGGTGGTTAGCATGCTTGCCTTCCAATCCTAAGGTCCTGGGTTCAAACCTGGCTGAACGCTAGGTTGGTTCCCACAACGCCACTCCCCAAGCCTCATAATGAGACTTGGTTTAGAAAGCATGGCGTAGTTCTTTCTCATCTTGTAAGTGGCGAGTTAACTTGCTGTTGGATGTGACACAAAATAAAATTTAAAAAAATATAAAAACAGAAAAAAATATAACCTCCTCCAAACCATATAGTGGTGGATCCAAGAGAAGGGGGGGGGGGTTTGTTCCTGGGGGTCACGTGACCACCTTGGTGAAATTTTGAGGGTCACAAGGTCTGTGTGACCCCCTAATAAATTTCAAATAATAAAATGTGTTTTACTTGTAGTAATTAAATTTAAGTTAAATTCTCGTGGCTTAGGAAGTTAATTCATCTGGAAGAACGCCTACTTACTGTATAAGGATTAACGGTGGCGCACTTTACCATAACTCTATTTCATACACTTTTGTTAAATTTACCCAGCGTGATATAAAATGAGCCAGGCGCGGATTTAGGGCGGGGGGGGGGAGGTGCGCGACCGGCGCCCGGCTCCCCCATTATCGTCAAAAGGTAGCTCCGCCCCCCCCTTATTTTAGGTTCGCCAGGCTCAAATTCTACCATGAAAAACCCAAAATACGGCCAAAATAGGGTACTAGGGCACCAATTGGGGAGTTGACCTTCTTTTTTTTTGTTTTTTGCTCGACAGAAAAAAATTGCCAACCACGCCCACCCCGAGTGGAAAAGTGTGACCCCCCTTTCGGTGGATGCTGGATCCGCTCCTGACATAGGCGAGGGTGTAATCGTTTACGATTACTTTGTCTTGTTAGAAATTATATATGGAAAGAACAAAACCTCCCTGTGCGGACACCTCTCGTAAGTGGACACCTCCCACAACGGACACTAATTCAAGACCCTTTTGTCCTTCCTATCTAATTAGTGAATTTGGTACCTCTCGTAAGCGGACTCTTTTTGTCTTAAAATGTCCATTTTTTTGTATGTTAATTTACCTCACATAAGCGGACATCCCGGAAAATTTTGCACAACGAATACAAATTTCTATACAAAATTGTCCTTATACTGGCTGAGAATCCTATTACTGAACCAATCTTAAAAAGGATATTATTTAAGAAAATATAGAATATGGTGTCTAGACATTTAAGAGGCCATCTGTGTTAAGAAGGCCCTGAAATGTAGGATAAGGGCGTATACATGATTTTACAACACTTTTCCCGGACCCGGGGATGTCCGCTTACGGGAAGTTCAACTGTATTCACAAAACGTGCGTGGCAAGACCGACAGACATTTTTGAAAAGCTGTTTATAGAGACGCTTTCCGCGTCTAAATATAATATGCTTCCTCTCTCGTGGCCCAAGCTTGGCCCATCTTAACTTGGTAGAGTCATTTTTTTATAAGATCTGTGACTAACTTTATGATACCTTTTGTCTCGATCCAAGAAACAACCAAGAAAGAGCATTGAGCTTTTACCCTGGTTTGCATTTACACCGGGTTTATGATGCTATTAACAGACTCAGTCTGTGAGCGCAACCATTCATATGCATTTGAATGTGGGGATAATATAAAATAATACAAAATTTGATCAATTCAAGCTAGGTTACCTTTAGCTCAGCTGGTGAGGCCTAAAAGTCCGAAGCGGATCATTCTGTAGCTACTGTACCAGGATATGACGACCGTAAATCGTACAGTAAAACATTAAAATTTGGTGATTTATATATGAAGTATAAGTATGACTGAATTGTGATTTCATCTTAATCGACACACCATATATTTAATTAAACATGAAACACTTCTGTATAAAAATAGAATTTCGCTTTAATAACCGAAAATATTGTTTAAAAATAATGTCAAAGGTTGAACACCCACTTCCGTTCTTTTTCCAAAATAGTTGTTTGTAGTCAAAATATTTGATATGACTATATGCAAGTTGTAACTCCCTACGATCAGTGGGTTATAAAGATATAGGAATTTTAGTTTTTAAGCTATAATTTGCTTATTATTTTAGGCTAATTTGCAAAATTACATGATGTGTAACAAAGGTATGGTGTTTGTAGATTCGATTATTCATTAAATGTGATCATTTGTAATTCAAAAATGACATGGTGTAATGTAATTAATATGTTTCTCCTTAATATATGTTTGTGGGTTTCCATTGATCGGTTGGACAGTCAGTCAATTTGGTCAGTCCATCCTGTGCAGGTGGATCCAGGATTCAGCTAAAGTGGAGGGGGCAGGCGCGGACACAATGGTGCCTTAGTTTCCCAGGCAACACCCTTAATTTAATTTTCTTGTCTAAAATACAAAATTCGAAGCATTACAGCATGCGCGTATACTGGTTGAGTAGTGATCGATCATTCAAAGTTTCCAGAAACTGTGGAACAGACAGACCTCCTTCTGATGATTCAGTCAGCACGCTGGTTACTAAGAAACTGCCTGTTAAATTTCATACCAAATGGAATTACGTTTAACGTAAACGTAATGGACTTTCGATCACGAAATTGACCGACAGACTGATAAAATTACTAACTAATAAATGGGATGACCGAAACATCTGGCTGCTAAATTTCAAACTGGACTGTAATAAGTAGCAGAAATTCTAAACGTAAACCAACGGACGCATATGCAAAAGATTTGTTAATGAGTGTACAATTTACCCAAAACTAATCTAATAAAAAAGGTACTAGGAGATAACTGGATTTAATCAGAATTTTTGGTGACCAAGGTTTTTCAAGCTTATGCTATGTAAAAAAAGAAATACGCTGATTCCAAAAAAAAGCCTTATTGACCCCACTCAAGCCAAAAATGACCATTTTGACCAAATTTGGTTCAATACTCAGAATTGTTGGTGAGGATGTTTTGACCATCCTATCCTATGTAAAAAGTTATCCTGATTCCAAAAAAAAGCAGTCTTATTGACCCCACTCAAGACATTTTGGTCATTTCGGCCACTTTTTGGTCAAATTTGGTGGTGACCATGTTTTGACAATCCTATCCTATGTAAAAACATGTGTTGAATCTAAAAACAGCAGTCGTATTGACAACGCCTATGACATTTTGGCTATTTCGACCAATTTTGGTCAAAAAAATCGACAACCAATTACCGAGATAACTTTAAATAAAACTACAATAGTTTAAAAAATTTGTTTTTTAAGTAAATTTTTTAAAATATGTTAAAAATCGATGACGTCATCGCGTCCTGTCACCCTCAACGACCCATCATATCATATCTACATGTCATATG
>JAOTQE010135706.1:0-11901 GCA_025631205.1 Nesometra sesokonis
TAATCAAAATATCCTTAATAAAAGCCATATTTTAGTGAAATTTAAACATTTTTTCAAGACGTGTTTCAACAGCCCTTGTTACTCGATCATGCGCCCTCTATAGGCATAATGAAGATATTAAGCGAAAAAAGTATCGATTTTAATCTAGAGATCTTTGTGGCATTTGTTGATCTAGAGAAGGCATCTGACCAGCGGTATGGCAGAAAGTCGTTGATATTCTGTGGATGTTAGATGTTGATTGGAGGGATCCGAGACTAACCAAGAATTTCTACTTGGAACAAAGTGACACAGTAAAAAAATAAGAATAACGAATGAAGAAACGGACAGTTATACAATAGGCAGAAGAGTACACCAGTGTTGTTGCTTATCATCAGCCTTGTTTAATATATATGTACAAGCAATGAGAGAGGCCATGGATGGCATATATGGAAACATGTCCATAACCAGCTATGGGACAACTGGGGCAGCTGCCCTGGCAGTTTTTCTAAACAAAAAAAGAAAGGTGAAGAGGAAAAAAAGATGAAGAAAAAGATGTAAATGTAGGAGAATGCATCTAAGCACACCTATTTTTTCAACTTTCTTCTGCGGCTACAGGGGTACCTAAATGGCATTTCCGGTCACTTTGCGACATTAAATACAAACATTTATGTTCTGAGCAATTTGATACCGATTTTAAATTTTTATTACATGTAGTTACGGAGATATAATAAAAAAATAGGTCAAAGGTCAACAATTCTGAAATGGCATTTCCGGTCATTTTTGGGTAAAATGTTCCATTGGAGTATAATATAAACTGATGACAGGTCACCGGATCTTCTGAACAATTTGGCACCAAAATTGTTTTAATCGACCAAGGCATTGCTGAGATACTTTTTTTGCCCGTTTTTGAGCATTTTTTTATGATTAAATATTAAAATTTAAATACTCAGTAACTATATATTGTTATACTTTAGTTTTTTTGTTTTATCTTATCCATATACTTGGTCAAATTCTGAGAAAGTATGGTTGTAATATCTGTTCATTAAGTATGATGTTAATAAGCTAATATAAACTTTAAAAATCAAATTTTAGCAAAAAATGACAAATTTTAATGTTTTTCCCCAAAATCCGTATTGATATCAAGATTCCATGTACATGTATTTGATATCACCTAATAGAAAATTTAATAAGCTTTCATATGATATATAATTTGACTATATATTATACACTCTGCACGCTTTAGTTTGAAATTTATGATTTTATAGTGAAATTGACCTCAAATGACCTCTGACCTATTCGTTCAGCAGTTATAACCCATCAGACGCCCAGTTAAAACGCCCCCTCATGATGACCTTTCCAAAAATAGCAAGTAAACATCTGGTCATTTTCTGAAAGTAAATGGGCCCTGGCTCCCGGACTAAAGGGTCAATAAACGTATTTGTGGTCAACTTTAGACAACCTATTTCATTAAACTTAATTGAAGATACATCTTCTGAATATTTTGGAAAAAGAAGCTCGCGGCCCTAAATGTTTGTAATTTTATGATTTTTTAACATTTTGCAATTTTTTTTCTTTCTTTTTTTCTTTTTAATTTTCACGATGGGAGGTTTTCAAAACAAGATAATTTTCGCGATGTTTTACTGTTATTACATTTGGACATAAATCAGTTTTTTTCGGAAGCTATTTTTTAGTTGAGGACCATAATTTTAGTTTTAAAACTAGAGTGCTTGTCCGTGATAAACAATGTTTAATAGGCCCCCGATTCACCTACCTCACAGTTACAGTACCTGGCCTAGGCTAGCATCATCGTGATTGCGAGTCGACTCTGACACCTGACCTAGGCCCTAAGCCGTTTTAACTTGACAATTTCCACGATTTTATTCACCCATTGCCATGTAGAATTACTGCCCTCCATTATGCTACGATGGTTTATTGACCACTGATGGGAAATGCCGTTGGAAAAAAACTGTATTTTCGGTGTTATTCTCGGTAATTTATCTTGCAAAAAAAAATTTTTATTGCCCTTTTGGCTCAAAAATTTGGAGCATGAACAGAGGAAGAAAGGAAGCCAAGTTGTATTCGACTAGATTGTTTTGAACATCACTTTCTACATGCAGGGAATCACAAATTCCCATTTCTATCAAATTTTGAAAATTACCAATCGAATACGGCTATTTCATAATCAAGACCGACCGCCAAGACTACAGTAGAATTTTTTTTTTCATGGATGGTAGGCCTAGCCTTTGTAAAACTTTCACAACCAAGGTACAAAGTTTTTGTTTTTGTTTTTTTAGCTTAGAATAAATTTAATTGTCCATCACAATACAACACCACTTTTCAAAGTCGCACTACAAGTAGGGAGAAAGGATGGCTTAAGGTCTGCCTTTCTTCGTTGCCAATCCATCCTAGGCCACACTAAAAAATGATTATATTTCAATTTTAGAAAAAAACGTAACAAAGAAACTTTAATATTTTGATATTCAATCAATGAAAAATGTTTTATTTATGTTCTTATTTCTTATTTAGTTTAAAAACTTTTTAAAAAGTATTAAAAAAAAAAACCCAACCGTGATTTTGCGATTTGTACGGTCAGTCGGTAAAGGGTAATACAACAATTTTTTTTTATTTTGGCCTAATGATCATGTGATTACTGTGAGGAGCATTAACCCTGGAATTGTATAGCACCATCTAGGTTACAATAAAATGGAAGCCTCCAGTAATTTAATTTTTGTGCAAAATGTTTTGAACTTTGCCTTCAAACTACGATTTTTTAACCGACGAATAGGATGATTTCGAAACCCAAATTATTATGATAGTTACATTTACAACAACATATCTATCTCGGAATAGTGCCAAAATTATTATTTTCACAAAATAAACCTATTTTTAGACGATCTTCTCCATGCTAGGCTAAGCCTGTATCAGCCTTCACGCGTGACCTTGACTTATTCATGGTAAATTCCTATATTTTACTTTGAAATTTTCGCGGCCTTTAATTTTCGCAATCGTGAAGTCATGAAATTTGCAAAAATTAAGGACATACAGGGATCTACATTATTGCCTTTAAATTTAGGACAAAGGTCAAAGTAGTATTTTCGGTCAATTTGTAATAACATGTTTCATTAGATCAAATACGAATGTCCATCTTCTGAACAATTTTACACTAATATTATCTCTACATGACCAGTAGGTTTATAGATAAAATATTTCATTAAAGCAAGTAGCAAACTACATGTTCTGAACATTGTGGTGCAAAAAGCAAAGCTCCATATTGACTCAATCAAGTTAAGGTAATTTCATATAATTTATGTCAAGGAAA
Organism: Nesometra sesokonis; assembly: GCA_025631205.1. NCBI lineage: Eukaryota > Metazoa > Echinodermata > Crinoidea > Comatulida > Antedonidae > Nesometra > Nesometra sesokonis. The sequence goes on from JAOTQE010135706.1 coordinate 3,299, forward strand.
GTATTATCAGTTTTTTGGAAAAAAATTTTTTATTAGATCTATGTGCTATCTTCTGAAAAATTTGACACCAATTTCATCGCTTTATGATCAGTAGTTTTGAAGATATCCCACTTGAGTTACAAATGGCTGACATTTTGTGAGGTTCTAAGGTCCGCTTCACGCGGACCTAACAAGCTCAAATTGAGCTATACTCTGTGAACTGACATCACATGGATAAGGTTTTTTGCTTCGTCATAAACCGTATTGTATGTATTAACTCATGCATAAAAATTGTAAGGTTTGTCCAGGAGGGGAGGGGGGAGCATGAGAGCGAGAGGAAGGGAAAGATGAGGTAGAGGAAGAGCATGTGCATATGCTGTGCCACGGTAGTAAGCTCACTTTTTTTATTGAAAAAAATACCTCAGAATTCCCATACAAAAACATGTTGCCAACTTCAGTACAGTTGGAAATTTGCAAACTCTGAAATTGACTTGTATGATTGTGAAGCGATGTACACAATGTTAATTGCACGCTCAGGTTATTTTGGGGTAAATTAGTATTTTTAAATGTAATTAAAATGCTAATGGTATCTATTTTGGTCTGGAGCATGAGGATGTTTAAAAAGGGGCAATAAATGTGTTAACTTGTTTTAAAAATATGCCTTTAAACTATGCTCTTTAAATTAGAATTGCACCTATATTATTTTGGGGTACTGGCAATTTTTTTTTATCAAGGTGATCAAAATGTTAGCAGTCTTTATTTTGGTATGGAACATATTGTTGATTTAAAAAACACAGTGACAAGGAATGTGTTAACCAGTTTTGAACATATGCCTTTGAACTATATTCTTTTAAATCAGAATCTACAGAAGATATATCACAAACCCAAAGACATGTGTGACCACATTTTCTTACCTTTTCCCTTTCATCTTAATCACCTCCATCAACTTTGACCTCAGCTGTGGCACTTTCCTTCTTTTTTTGGCCCAAGTGTAACTAGAAGTTTAAAAATCCATGTATACGTAATTATAAATAAATTAAAAAGCTATAGGTACAAAATATTTACTATAGAACAAATTTAACAATGAGTAGTGTCACAAAAATGCTCGCATAAACTATCAGTCAACTCTCTGATACACCATAAAACCATAAATTTCTTAAAGTTCCAAAGCAACGAAACTGCTGTTCTATGCCTATGGAGTACTCCACTAATTTCATTGGGAAGACCAGGTCCATTCATATTTTAAAAAAATTAATCCATCCTGGAAGGTGTAAAGGAAGTTTCTAAAAATTAAAAAAAAAATAAATAAATATGATTAAAAAAAAGAATTGCCTCTCTTGGGAAGGAGTAATGCTGCCCTGATGGAAAAATTGGATCATGTGATTTTGATTCTTCTTAATGGCAAGCTATTTTGTTGGATATTGCACCCTAAAATGTATATGAAATGGTTATTAAAAATTTGAAAAATATGCCTATGTGTATACCAGTACAAACAAAATATTACTATTAATATACAATTATATAAAAGATAATACCATATTTGATTAAAATAGCAACTATTTATTGGTGATCAACATAATAGCAGATCACCTATTGTAACTGTGAAAATAATCATCTTTATCTATCTACTTCTTTTTTCTTTGTTTCTCCCCTTTTTGTTCGCAGGATACAAAAAATTGGCAAGAGCTATTAACATTCAAATTTCCTAGGTCTTTTGGCTTGGGCTGGAATAGACCTACTAAGCATTTCAATGTTGTGAGTCTGTGTGGTGACATGTATGTGCAATATGCTTTTTTCATAAGGTATTTTATGATCGATCAAACTTTCCCAATGAATTGTTTGAAGTTTGAAGGTTGGGTCTAAATTGGCTTCATGTGCATCATGTGTGCATCCAACTTTTAAAATGCACAAAATCACATTTTGATAAAACAAGAACGCATTTCAGATCAATTTGAGTTTATCCCAATTTTCAAAAATATTACACGTGGGCACATATTATGATACGCACAACACATACTGAAAGTCCTATAAGGAGCACCTTCGCCAAGTTTCATTCAGATTCACTCATTATTTCTCTAGATATTAAGGTTTAGGACGTTTTTTCTTAAAATGCCGCTCATGTCTACACCTCACAATAAACTGTTGCTAAACTTAGTTAAAAGGCGTATCGAATCATGATAAGCAATTTTGACAAGTTTCATTCGGATACATTCATTGGCTTTCTAGAAATTCCTGTCTGAGACTTTATCGCTTAAAATGACCCCAACAATTACACCCACATCTGAATCCCCAACGAATTTTCACCTTTCATTCTTTCTCTCAACTATATTAAAATTTTCTGAAAATTTCATTGAGCTATGTCAATTAGTTTTCGAGATATCAAGGTTGGAACTTAATCATTCAAGCGGAACTTGTATTCACCATCTACTTCAGATGATCACCAAAATTCACTCACTTTGTCCATGGACCATGATTAAATTGGACATGAAGATTCGTTGATACCCAGTGGTAGGTTGCAGATGTAAGTCTGGGCACTTAAAACTGTAAATGCTCCCTAATGGCAAAACTTGACCTTGGTTCATCTTTAACTTAAAATTTGTTCACTTTGACTTCCTAGAGTTTTCCAGAAAGCTTCAGCCCGATCGACCAGTTAGTTTTGAGATATTCATGTTGAATGTTTTTGGTTTTTTGGTCTTAATGTCTACATCCCATCTGGGTTCATCACTGATATCAACAGTAATGTTCATCTTGATGTCAAAAATGTTGTGTGCACAGGGGTGCAGCCAGAGGGGGGGTCGGGGCGGTCAGGACTCCCCTAAAATTTTGATGAAAAAAAATGTGATGAATATTATAGTCATAAATTGTAAACCAGACTGATACTCAATCTAGGGCTATTTCAATTTAAAAAAACGAGGAAATGATGTTTTTTTTCTCTTTTTTTCTCATCAAAACCAAACCGACAACCACGCCCACCCGGACCTCGATTGGGCCAAGCCCCGCCCACCACTCCTGACCCCCCCCCCTTTCATTCCATCCTGGCTGCGCCCCTGGTGCAAATTTGATGTGTATAGTCCTACTGTAAAACTGTAACTAGGAGGCTGCTAACAATGAAACATGGGCAAAAAAAAAATTATCAAAAAAAACAAAGTGAAAATATAATATCCTTGTGGAAATAATAATGATGTTGCTGTGGCTGTTGGTTGTTTGTAGGATGGTTGTTACTATTGTTAACTTTTCTCATTATTATTGTTAATATTATTATATTTGCACTTTGGTTTTTGATAGTCTACCACTGGCGATGAATTCCGAGATAGACTTGATACACAACATTGGACATTGTGCCTCTAGATACATGAAGGTCGACATGCTTTGATACAAAATAGAAATATTAAACGAGAACTTACCTGTTCGAAGTTTGATCACTATTTTAAGACTATGGTGAGTGAAGTGTAAACTGAGATCCCGAATCAGCGCATGCGTGATTACCAGCTATATTTTAACTCTGCATCATGAAACCAGAGCTAGCAATGAACGTAATGTTAGTGTTGAATACCCCATTTGATACTGTACAGCAACTTGTAAATGGGAGGGCGAGAAGGGCAGTTTACACCTCACTGACCATATTCGTAAAATAGTGATCGAACTTCGAACAGGTAAGTTCTTGTTTAATCTTTCTATTTTACTTCATGTAAAGTACGGTGCAAACTCAGATGTTTAAAGCAATCTCTGGTGAATTAATGATTCTCTAAGTCAAGTGATTTCAGACCATTTTATGCTAGGTCCTATCTATTAAATAAAACATAATTATACAGAAAGTACCATCAAGAAAGAAAGTAAATAAACTTGTTAGAAAAACACTTGCTGTCCTCTTTATTTCTGTTATAACACAATAGTTAGGCATATAATGCTGAGGTATACCAAAACACTTTCATATCAAAGTGGACCAAAATAATTAGTAGTGCTGTATGACAAATTACTAAATAAGAGGTACAGTACCAGCTAAAATACAGCTGAATGCTTAAGCCAACTGGCTAAATTCGATCAAGCTATATGGAGCATGCTTATAATATATGACATACCATTACTATTGACTTAGTACTGCACATGCTAATACAACTTGCTGCACATGATAAAAATGCAACTCAACTCTTAAACCAACTGGCTAAATCCAATCGAACACCACAGTACAGCTTGTTGTATATTTGTGCTACAGTTCTGCAATTCTTTCACTTAATGAGTTACTCATACTCTCAGAATTAAAAATGGGTATAATAATCATAATAATAATAATAATCATAATAATCCCTAAAGGTTTTCTCAGAACTCCAGCCTGCAGTCAACAATATTTCTCCTATTGGGACAGCCAACTTTTGGCTGCTGATGATGCATGGAGTGGGCTTTGAACACTCTAGTATCAAACCCTGATTCAAGCAAGACTACCTTCAACCACCTGGAAACTGTGTCTTTTGAAACTGGCGCAAAGGGTTTTTTGTAGCTTAAAAGCAGCTGCGTATGAGTACCCCATACTGTACCTGTCCGGTTTATATACTCCTTAATGGTTGTAACAATACAGACTTTACTATCAGGTACATAAGCCTTCAAAGCTATTCTTGTACCTTTACTTGGGCGTGTTTGTTTAATAACTATATAAAAAAATAGCTTGGGCGTGTTTGTTTAATAACTATATAAAAAATAGCAGCACTTGAGTCAATAATCATTTTATCTGTTCTGAGTAGGTGAATAGTTTGACACCTTTGAGCTGATAGTAAAGGCAACAGCATTTAAGTTTCAATGTGAGTTGTTTAAATGACAAAATATGTAACAGATATAGCTTTCGGAGGTAGTCCAAAACTGTTCTGACATCCCAGATTTCAGTATAATGTGTTGAGGGTAGTTTCAAGTTAAAGGTTCCTTTTACAAACCTTTTAATAAGGTTATCTGATCCAATGGTCTGTCCATCTTCCAAACACAAAAATGAAGATAAAGCACAACGTGCTGTATTTACGGCCGAAACTGTTTGTTGATTCGAAAATCTAGTGCTAAGTTTAGCTTGGGCTTTAACCCGGTCAACTAACTTTTCAGTTGCAAACTGCACATATCTTGATATGTAGGTTTCATACTATACGAGGGATGACTTCCTCCAGGAGTTCAAGATTACATCAACCGTTAATGGGGTTGTGCTGTCTTCAGCTCTAGGGAGCACCGGACAACCTGCAAGCAAAAAGATCAAGTCCATCAATGAGTGGGTGTATATTATTTTCCCCCGGGAATAATAGGGTTAAGGTTCCAGCCTGTAACAGTAATGGTTTCCCTATCATCATTGATAATAACTTTGGCCATTTCGGTACTACTATTACTCCTGGGGCCCTGTCATTAGCTATTTTCTGCAAGCATTTGCCTATCATCCAAAATGGTGGGAATGCACAAAAAGCAAGCCCTGTCCACTTTAAGCTAAAAGTATCTATGCTTACGGCACCTGGGTCCGGTTTTCATGATACATAATTATTTAGTTGTGCATTATTTCTAGATGCAAACAAGTCTATTAAATGGCCCAAAAGTTTGCATAACTCGATTAAATAAGCTTTTGTTTAGCATCCACTTTTTTCGTCATCAAAATGACATGATTTACTATCATTCCCTGGGAGATAAATTGCTGACAGCCATATATTTTGATCAATACACCACTGCCATATACATTTTACTAGGTTATTGCAACGCTGAGATTTTGTTCCTTCCATGTTGTTAATATAAGTAACAGCAGTGACATTGTCAATTTCCAATTTAACATGCGTAACCCGTGTACAAAGAACCAGAGATTTCACTCCTGAGAAAGCAGCCAATAATTCTAAATAATTTATGCTAAGTGAGTCATTAATCGTAGCATTTTTCATGTCAGTTTGATTCCATCTACCACCTACAGGGGTGCTACCATCTATTGCTCCCCATCCTAAGCCTGAAGCATCTGTTTGAAGTATTAGGTCTGGGTCACCCAATGAGATCTTTTTAGTCCCATGAGGCAAATGCTGTTGCCACCACAGAATGTCTGCCTTTCCCTTATTGCAAACTGTCATTGGTCTGTCATAATGACCTTTGTTTTCTCTGAGGGAAATGATTTTACATTTCTCTAAGGCCCTGTAATTAAGCTTGCCATAATCACCTACTGGGAGTGCAGCAACTAGTTTACCTAATAACTTAGCCACTTGTCTAATAGTGGTCTGACTGGCATTAATCACCTCTTGGATATCATTCATTAACTCCAGTTTCTTTGAAGAAGGAAGTGAGAAGGTCCATAGTCAGGGAGCAAAATGTATCCCGTGTGCATTTTTTGATAAAAGTTGGAAACTTGTCTAGATACCTTAAGTGGGTCAAAATAAACACAAAAAAACTTGTTGCACAGGCTGTAACCCCGTGGGGGTCTTTTATGCTTTTCAAAATGGCTGCCAAATTATTCAAATGGCCAATATCTCAGTAACCAATAGTCGCAGTCAGTTAATTTTAGTGTCAAATTGTTCAGAATGTTCATATTTCTATTTGCTCTAACGGGACATTTTGAAGAAAAAAAAATGACTGGAAATGCCATTTCTAGCTCTTTGACCTTTGACCTGGTCTTGCCATATCTCAATATTAACGACTGGTCATAGGAGTATAAAATTTGGCTTAAATTGTTCAAAATATATAAGTTTATATTTGCTCTAATACAATATTTTGTCCAAGTGACCCAGAGTGACCTTATTAACCTTTGACCTGGCATTTTTATATCTCAACAACGACTGGTCATAGAAACACAACATTTGGCCTAAATTGTTCAGAATATATAAGTTTATATTTGCTCTAATACAATATTTTGCAAAAAGTGACCTGGAGTGACCTTATTGACCTTTGACCTGGCATTTTCATATCTCAATAACGACTGGTCATAGAAACATGATAATGGGCTTAAATTGTTCACAATATATAACTTCATATTTGCTCTAATACAATGGTTTGTCCAAAAATGACTAGGAGTATCTTATTGACCTTTGACGATTGGTCATGAAAACATACAAATCGGCTTAAAAACTACAGTATACTGTATAAGTTTATATTTGCTCTAATACAATGTGTCCAAAAGTGACCATTAAATTTAATTTATTTATCACATAAACCTGAGAAATCATCAGATTTAGGGCAGGCCTACAGCCTTCATATTCATTATTATATTCACTAATACAATTCCATCACCTTATATCACTAACTCCACCAATGCCGGTCCCAAGCCCGGATGAAAAATTGAGGAGGGTTAGGCGTAGGGTTAGCTCCCCTGCCCTGTAAAAACTCAGCTGGCTACAAAAACGTTAACAAGTGTTAACAACTTAGAGAAACCATCTTGGAAAAGGAAGGTTCTGCAACTGGTAGATCTATGACACTGCGTAGTGAAAGCCAGAAGTCTATGGAAGCTGCACAGACGAATTTCCTTCTCTCAACCAAGAAAACAATTATTTTTGGAACTTGGAATGTCCAGACTATGTACCAGACCAGTAAAACAGCACAAATAGCAGCAGAAATGCAAAATTATAACATAATATTACTGGGTTTAAGTAAAACCTGGTGAATCCATTCAGGACAGAAAAAACTGGCAAGCGGGGAACTACTTCTCTACTCAGGACATGAAAGTGATGATGCCCCCAATAAAGAGGGTGTTGGAATCATGCTATCTAAACAGGCTCAAAATTCACTAATAGGCTGGGAATCTCATGGATCAAGAATTATCAGGGCTGTTTTTAGAACAACAGCGAGGAAAATCATGTTGAACGTCATACAGTGTTATGCACCAACAAATGAGAGTGAGGATGAATGATACAAAGTTTTGGTTTTAGTAATATAAAAAAATAGACTTTGGAGTGAGATTTAAATAATCGCAGCGTCCACAAGATGGGCCAATCATCCATACAATCATATGGGCCCGATCGTCCGTGGGACGCTCTGTCACCCATCACCATTGGGTCTCTACAGTTTTACCGGAGTCCGTCAGACTTAAATTGTCCCAAAGAAAACTTATAAGAAAATGTCTTCCAACGTTTTTTCCCCATTTAGACAGTCCGTGAATACCAAGGCTTTAATATAATATTTCCCGTTCTTAGATGTACAAATAAAACCATTCTGGATATTTACTAGGCCATTCTATGAATACAAACTTTTATTTTTGACAGATGACAGCAGCTGCTGATCAATCGATAAAATTGTATGGACATGTTAGAAAAAAAAAAGGAAAAATATTTTAGCCTTGATTACCCGTCACATTTAGGAATCATTGTTAGAGTATAAAATCGGAATGTTCCCTACGTTACATTGAAACGACTTCACATTAAACTACCATACAATTTTACATAGAGGGCCAGTAAAGTGGGAAATTCCGGAATTAATCGGAAATCGCTCGTTCATTATAATGCATGACAAAGCGCTAGGCCGCCCAAGTGAAGTGAATTTGAAGTTTGCCGCTTGACGCTCGCCGCTGATGCAGCAGGCCCGGGCCTAGCCTACAGATATCGGGCTAGCCTAGACATAGAGAGCTTTACTATACGGAACAACTAAAACCTAATTTTCTATAGAACTGATAATGTAGGCCTAACTTTTAGGGTTATAAA
>JAOTQE010135717.1:0-10000 GCA_025631205.1 Nesometra sesokonis
ATTTTACGCGGGAATTCATGAGCCAAGCTAGTACGAGGGCACATGCGTAAAACGCAGACGACATTTAGAGATTGTTGTAGAGAAAGTTATATCGTTGATTTTCTGATTTTCGTTGAAAATAAATTGATAGAAAAATATAATAACAATTTTCAGCTGACACTTTTACCTTCTGTAATTCCAAAAAAACCATAAACTCTTTACAGTTATAGGCCCTCAGTTTTATAAGCCTTTTATTATAATTCATAATCTTGAATGTGCTTAAGGTACACACGGTTAGTTTTTCAACTCTAGGCTCTATCTTTAACACGGGATTTAATAGAATATACAAGGGATTTTAATCAAAAACGTTCCTTCTTTAACTTCAGCAATGCATGTAGGCATATGCATGCAAACTTTGATTAGGCCTACCAAATTATGAAATATCTTCTTAGAAAATTGTAATTAATTAGCACTCTTTTCTAATCAACAAAACTTCCCTGATGATATAGAACGAATTCTATTGAATTTATTTAAAGAGTTTGTAGCAGAAACGTGTTGCGGTTCCTTGAAATGACTTGTGTACTTCATCTCTAAACGATGTTTTAAGCCAAACTACCAACGTGGGTTTGTCTTGTCTCATAAGTACATTTACAAAGCGAACGACGTTTGTTCGTATCAATCTCCCGGCTTTCTTATTGCCAAACATAAATACCTCCCCAGAGAGTACTTTATAGTCAATGCCGTATCTATAATATCCTTTGCTGAATTTTCTAAATTCATTATCCGACGAAGCGCCTGGAAATCACCATGGCATTTTATTCGATGTGTTTGAAGAGTTGAAAGTACCGTAATGGCCAGGATACGGCTTTGTATTACTATACCTGGAATTCACACACAATGCCATAATATCCAAGTATTTACGCATGAAATTTAAAAGCCGTGCCGTCTCGATGAGCTTTTTACTAAAAAATTTCTAATACAACAAAAAATTTATTAAGAAAAAAAGGATAAAAATACTGCCAAAATCAACATGACACCCCAGTAGCTAAATGTGTTTACATTAGTCGAATGAAATTGTTTTTCTTATTACTCTACCAACTAGGAGCTTATCTTATCCTAAAAAAAGAGACCTAAGTTAGGCCTACAAAACATGACGTATTGTATCAGTAGGCCTGAGTGTTGAAATATGAACATCAAGAACATAAAAATTAGTATGCCTATTACAGGTTGTTAATGTTTAAATGAATTATGTGTAATGCTGTTACCTTTTCCGCATCTCATAATTTAACTTAACTATAGTTAGGCTAGCATCCTGCTTACAAATTGATTCCCCTGATTAAATTCCAAATAATGAACATCGCTAACAACCTGAATTCGAAAGTCGTTATCGACCGTCAATGTAATTTTAATTGGTCTTACTACGGCCAATGTACTCACTGGCACAGACAATAACATATTACGTAACATACCTTTAAAAAGATGTATTGCATCATATCAAACATGATGGTAATTAATCTTTAATATTGATTTTATCATTGTGACATTTTGGTTTAAACGAAGCACAGAAGCCGTACATACGGAGAGTAGAACTGTTGATAATTGGGTAACTTGTCTAGGCTACTTTCCAACCTAGGTTTACTAGGCTCGGGTGTTTACTTGTGCCAACGCTTGATACATATAAATATAAATAAATATTTACGTAGTTTTTATGGTAGATAGCGAGATTTTCTTGATCTCGAATATGACATAAATTAAAAAATATAAAATAATTTAGCTACACAATGACCATGACATCGACAACGAAGAAGAAGATGGTGATGATAATAGTGGTAAAGATGGTGGTGGTGATGATGATAATGATGATGATGATGATGATGATGATGTTGATGATTACAAAGAAGACGAAGATGATGGTGATAATAATGGTAGTGGTTATGATGATGATGATGATGATGATGATGGTGATGGTGATGATGATGATCATGACGATCATGATGATACTGGTGCTGCTGATGACGATATGATGATGATCATGATGACGACGGTGATAATGTTGATGAGCATAGGCCATCAGCTAATGTGGTTTTGGGCAGCTGTGTCGTTTCTTGTCAAGTTTCTTTCTCTAGCTGTTTTTGGGTGTCCTCTTTTTCTTTGTGGGTTCATGTGAGTGCTTGTCGTGGAATGTTCGGAGTCTTTCTCAAAGTAGGTCCAAACATTATCCATTTTCCATGATTAACATTGGTGCTGGTTTTGTTTTTTCCGATGATATAACTGGAATGGACCATTTAGTGTCAAAATATTGAATCTAAACCCAATGGCGTGTACTGATCCTCAATTTTTGGACTATGAATTATAAATTCGTCAAACCTTTTGCTGAATTAGGCCTATAAAATCTTCACAGTTACTAGAGAAATTTCAGCGTCAGAAAACGAGTTTCGTGTAATTCTAATCTTGTATATGTCGAGTTACCTATTTTTGGATTTGAAAAAAAATAATAATGACAAAATTAATAGTGACATTAACCGCATGTTTCTTCATTATTTCTTACTGAATTACAACATCTTCTCGGGTACTAGAGAGATTCAGACGTCGGGTTCTATCCTATAAATGGCTATTCACCTTATTTTTGGAATTGACAAAATTAATTATGGCATTGGCCACATGTTTCGTCAGTATTTCTTGCTGCATTAATAGCACCTTCTAAGACGGCAGTGATTTTGACTTCAAGTAAACAAGTTCTGTTACCATATACAGTGGTATCTTTACAGTAGTTATGTAATTGGTTACATTTATGTTGAGTTTTATCTGTGTAAATGGTGAGTTAACTTATTTTTGGAATTGACAAAATGAATTATTGCTTTAGCAACGTGTAGACTTCTTACTGCATTATAACATCTTCTCCTCAGAGGGAGCAGATTTCGCAAGAAAACAAATTCTTTTAACATAGATGTGGTCTCTGTATAGTAGTTCTATATTGACATTGGTAAAATTGCGAGTTAACTTATTTCTGTATATGACAAAATGAATAAGGGAATTACTAATTAGCCACATGTGTAGTAAGTATTTGTTACTGCATTATAGCAACTTCTCCAGACGGAAGAGATTTTGACTGAAGTATAAGTCGACGTTACCATGTATTGGTCTATGTAACATTAATTCTATATTGACATTGGTGAAGTTTATTATTGGTTTTATTACATCTGTCTAAATGGCGAGTTAACTTGTTTTTGGAATTGGAAAAATGACACTAGCACATATTCAGTATTTATTACTGTGTATTAGGCTATAGCAACTTCTCCAGACTTAAAAGAGTTGGACTGCAAGTAAACAAGTCACTATTACCGTAGGCAGTGGTCACTATACAGTGATTCTATTCTGAAATCTTCTACATGAAAATATTTTGACGGTAGGTTAACATTCGTACTAAGTATACTTTATTTGATAAATGTGGTCTTTATAACTTTAGTGTCATTTTGAGTTTGAATGATACAATACATACTGAATTTGCTGTATACCTATGTTTCTTCATCAGTTCTTACTACTCGATATTATAAAATCTTAGACATTGAAGTGATTTCGACGACATGTAAACAAGTCACGGCTAACATTCGCACGGTGTATACTTTATTTGATAATTTTCAGTATCTGATATTTGTGAAATTTATTGTATATTTTATGACTTATGTGTGCAGTTTTACTACACTATGATTATAGCTGAAACCATAACAATTATTAAATAAACCGTCCTACATTGCGTGATAATCCCTCAATTTTATAGTCCGCAAAAAACAAGCTGTGGGAAAATATGACATCGTTTATCGTTTATCTGACGACCAAATATTTAATTTGTATTACAAGCATCTATTGTATCTTTTAAAGAATGGTGAAAACGAAATATAAAGTGTATAAAAAATACTATATTCTACGGGCCAACTAAAAGACAACGATGTATTATAAAGCTTATGTTATGTCCAATGATTAATAAGAACGAAATTATAACAAGATTGAATCTCTTTTTGTTTGTTTAAGTTAATTTTAGATATATTGTGGTTTATAAAGGCCCTGTCTATCATCAGCAACACAACGAAGAGGTAAATCAGTTATGCGCGCGTTCAGAAGGGCGCATTTAGACGCAAAACATGGGCGTGTGGTATACAGGAGCCACAGTTTCACTTCCGCGTGTCTCTTTGTAGGCGTAACAGTTTATGCCTTTTCGAGGTATCAATGACAAGACGAAGATAATCGGAAATAAAGTAAAACGAATAAATTTGGTAAAAAAAACTACATCTACTTATAATAGATAAGACATGATAATAGTATAAATCATTGCCAAGGATTGCCCACAAAAATACTTATATGACACTTATTTCCAATGTGGTCCTAGTTATACACAGGTTTCATCGTTTTAAACGAACTATTCATTTACATCAGGACTAAAATAATTCGGGAAAATAACTTACCATTAAAATCTAATTGAGATCCTTAGCAAAAGGGTGAACCATAACCAACTAGCCAATGGTATAACTGATAGATAGGGCCTACCATTAAAACAATGTCAGATAATTATAAACAAAGATGGTAAATTGGCTAACAACCTTTGAAAGGTTATGAAGACGAAAAGGGAAAATCGACGGAACAAGCAACTATGACATACATACTGAAAATTCCTGCTACAGTAGATAAAGTAAATGGACTGAAAGCATGTTAAGCGTAATGTAAAGACACTGAAAAGGAGGGACAGGCCATAATTGAAAAGTCAATTATGAAAGAGATAACCGACATACATATGCCTGCTTGAGAAAATACTGCTAAAGGTTGAAACCAAATGGCTATCAACTAATTAATTCCATTGGTAGCTAAAGTGGGGGATATCCATTTGTTTGTTCATAATGGAAAATTACCTTCTGTCTGCACAGTACTGATATCATTATTTACCATTAATAGTACAATTAAGTCTACTAATTTGCTTTTGCGATTGGGCGTTACGATTAACCAACGTTTCTGATTAAAACACGATATACTGAAAGCATACGTTTTTGCAAGATTTTATAAGGTTTATTAGAATACTTCACAATAAAATACATTACTTTATCTCACTTGCCTGGTATGTGGACCACCACTTTTATCCGTTCATTAACAATATATATATTTAAAAAAAATTGAAATAAATAAGATTCCAACGAATTGATATTCAATAAATGCAGTTTTTATGTGTCCCTGAATCTCTATGTTTTCACTTTGTCGGCCGGTTTTACGGTCGGTGCGTGGGTCCACATTACTTTAATTAAGCAATTTGTTTTAAGTTACAATAATACGATTGAGGCATGTCATGGCAAAACCACCAAGGTGTAGCAAAATTCTAAAAAATGGCGTTAATATTAAAACCATATTACACTTATATATTATTACAGTTATAATCGTTAAAATTTACTATTCATTTATAACTGAAGTTATGGACAAAATCCAGGCGCGGATCCAAGGGGCAGGGGGCTCAACGGACCCGCCCCCTCCTTTGACTCAGCAAAATAATATTTCTGCACAATTTGGGCCTCTAAAAGTGCAACAGAGAGCATCTGTAGAGAAAAAAATGTCCCTGGCCCTAGGCGGGCCCTGGACCCACGCCTATTGCCATCAGTTTACTTTTAAAATCTGACACTTGTGTTTGTCCAAATTGACATCGGGTCCCCTCTTTGGAGCTCAGCTGGATCCGCCCCTGTATTTTCCTTTGTTTTTCTTTATATTTCCTGTTGTTTATTTTGGTTTTTTTCTCAATAACTTCCTCTGCGACAACATGGTGATTTTCAATGGCTTGGCTTCAATTGGTTTGGGGTGTTGTCGGTCATTCCATTGGTTAGTTTGTTTCATGTTTGATATTCAGATTTGTTTGATATGTAATAGACAGTTTCATGATAGTGAGTTCTCGATTGGTTAATCGGTCATTCGGTTGGTCCATCAGTTATTTAGCTGGCCAAAGGACATGTGATGTTAAAATTTCTATCTCGTTTTCATATGTGCCATTTGACAGTTTAAGAAATTTGGTAAAAGAATTGTTGAATTATTGTTCGGACGATTCCTATTAAAACATACTTAGGTGTTTTCTGTTTCTAGGAATGCCCTACAAAAACAAGAATATGTTGATATTAGCTTAGGATAAAATCTCCACCAGGTTAAAAAGTACATTGTGTAATTAATAATAATGGGTCTATTGATGAGATAGGCCTATATAGCACCTCTGAAAAAATCTTCAATATAAAAATCCTGAGCGAAGAATACATCAGCCATCGGGAGTACTTACAACATCATTGGCATTAAGAAGGACTTTGACTGTGTTTCGCATGAAACACTATGGACTATAACGAAGAAACACCACAAAAGCTCACGATTCACATCCACTATCAGATCTTTATACATTCTTTTAAGTGCAGTTTTTACAAACACCGCACTTAGTTAGCAATTCAGAACAACAGTTGGCGTCTGACAGGGATGTTTATTATGCTCTTTAATTTTTTTTCTGAAGAAACAGTGTCAATTGGAGGAAGGAAAATACAGTATGTAATCTCAGTTTCGCTGACGACATTGATTTACTCGCTGGATCTAGAGGAAAACTAAGTGTGTTAACAAGATTAGATGATGTGGTAAAGGCATATGGAATGGAAATAAGTACGAAATAGAGCAAAACAATGTCAATGGGGAGTACGCCTGACACGCCAAGCCAAAGAATCTCAATGGGAGAAGAATACTTGAGAAAATGAAAATATGAAGCATATTTGTGCCACCATTGTAGCAGATGGGAAGTCTGACAAAGGCAGGCTCTGACTCAACTAACCATGGATCAACAAAAGCAACAGCATTTTAACAAGTACAAAATGTCAAAGCTGGACACTCTGGAAACTTAGAAATATTGAGGCTTTTGAGATGAAATGCTATCGTGCTCTCTTGAGGTTGGTAAAATATCCATAGAACCAATAAGTCCACCAGAAATGGGATAACTACAGCCACTGGAACCCATAAGCATCTTCTAAGAAAGAACGCAAACATTCCTCGTTTGGCCATGCTACAACGTCAACACCATACCTTGTACAAACATGGAGTTTATTTTCTCCATGTAGGACAAAAAATCTTTCGGGGATCGATGGAAGGAAGGCAGAGACGACTCGTCCCAGAACTAGAGAGACAACATAAAAAGTGGAAAATTTGACATCCCAACAGATTTTGGTGACAGACAGATGTGCAAGGCCTTGGTGTACTTTATATGACGCCCCTATGATACTTCGGGTCATGGGACAACTTCACTAGAATTATATACCGGCCAACTTTTTTTTTGCTCCAATGTGTGAGGCAACCCCCGCCACCAGTACTGGGCCACATCTTTTCCGATTTTAAAAAAAAAGAAAGAAAAACGTCATCTTAAAATTTTGGGCCGTTTCTATCTAAATTACCACTGCTTTGGGGGCCGTTTTACCGTATTTTGCTCTACATTGTGTCATGCGTGAGAAAAAACTATTGAAGTAACTGTTTATGAGTGAGAATTCTGTTAATGCCTGAGAAAAGTTATTTATGCGTGAGACGTCGAAAATAGGCTCCAATGCGCGAGACTCACGCATAACGCATAAGAGTTGGCAGGTATAGAAGGCCTAGATGATATGTGTTCATTCAGTGAATACTGTCAAATTAAAAGAATAGTTTTAACCAAGGACTTATTGATTTAATTGGTAAATTTCATAAAAAAAGCATATTAACAGATTGGCCTACTCCGTATCCAACTTCTCCTCCCGTCTTCTAGTATTACTTTATGAAGAACAAGAACTTGTCATTAGCAACGCTTACGCACTATATAGACCTTGTCCAAAATGGACGACATTTCACGAACGGAATTAAGGGGGCGCAGCCGTCGTGCAACCGTCTTCTTAATATGTATCGACATGCGCGTCCTCTCTTTCATTACGTGTGCCGCTCTAAAAAAAACCCCACTCCCTCCCCTACTGACAAATATCGGACAATTGTAACTGAAGGCACTTAAATTTGAAACCGAGAACAGGCATACTCTAGTCTGAGATAGTGCCCCTCCCCCTTCACTTAATCCTGGGTCCGGCCAACATACCATAGTGTTCTTCCTGCAGTAAGTGACGAGCTGATTGAATAAATTAAAAACAGAAGTAGTGACTAGAGTAGGTATTTGAAACTTGTAATAGAATAATATCTAGAACAAACAAAGAACCGTGCACTAATAATCGCTACATCGTTGGTATGTTAATTTACTGTATGTTTTTGTTGGTAATGATGGCAATTGATCTTGATGTTGTAATAGTGAACGACGATATTATAATATTTTAATGGCGTTTAATTGATAACATCAGTATTAAAATATTAACCTGGCAGTTTGATAAGGTACAGTATTCCATTGATGGATTTATGTTACTAAGATTTGTATTAGTAACAAGGCAATCGTTAACGAATACACCCTCGCCTATGTTTCTCTATCCAACATGTCGTTTGAAATCTAACTGTTGTACTAGTAGCTAATTTAGATGGCCAGCATAGGTCTAATATATACAGTAAACAATGTGTTAACCCGTGAGCTTTAGGGTGAAATAAACTTTGTTTAGAAGGTCATTCATTATTAATTTGAGCTCAATTGGACCATTTGAAAATCTGATCATGATGTCCTCCTAGTGACCCTTAACTTTAGGCTGGGATGTGGTATGTGTTGTTGGTTTTAATGACCGAGTTTAATTACATTCATGTAGTATTTTAACTGACTTCATATAGACCTATATATGTCAAAATGACCTCTTAATGATCTTTGACCACAAGTCCAGATCAGCACCTAACCCTTGAATCACGTTACTGTTAGACGATCATTCCTGACTATTATTACCTAAATTTGGCAATTTTGAACATTCCATCTTAATGACCTCCAGTGACCCTTGATCCCAGGATGGGATATGAGAGGTGTCATTGGTTAATTACCAAGTTTAATTGCAGAATGATTTGCTCCCTATTACTTATTACGATTTTATCTCGTGGACCACTGAATGACCTATGACCCCAATTTCCAATTCAATATGTACTCAATTGTACCATCTGAACATTTAACCCTAATGACCTCCAAGTGACACATGACTCCAGGCTTGCTGTAGGAGGTGTGAGTGGTGCTTAATGACCTAGTGTAATTGGAATGATGTACCGTACTGCTTTTTATATCAATGACTATTTAATGGCCTTTGACCCAAGTCTTGATGAGTGCAAAACCTCTGAAGGACCTAGCCAGTTGGTCCTTACATTGTTTAAACATTTGAAGAAAATCAGCACAATATTTTTGAGTTACGGATTCAGCCTGACACACATAAACATCAGACAGAAAGACAGAAAAATACACATAGAGCTCATTACAATAACCTTATTCCCTCATTGAGCGTAGAGTAACAACACTTACACACACTGTGATGATATCTTCCAATATGCTCAGGCAAACTGAATAAAAACACACTATTGAACCGTTATAGGTGTCTAGAAAGATTATGTTTTATTATTTTGAGTAATAACTAAGTATATCTGTAACTGTTAGCCATGTATGTTTTTTAGTTTTTCTAACCAAGAGATGGCTGGAGACAAAGGATCAAATAGATCAAAATCCAGAATTTATGTGGTAAGGCGGATAAGTACCAAAGGACCTAGATATGGTTGGAATTTTATGTAAACCGGCCCAATTGTTTTTTTAGACATGGATACAGACAGACACGAAGACGGCCCTTATTGCAATACCCTCTTACCACTTCAGTGGTGCGAGATTGTTGACAACAGTTAATTAGAACGATATTGATAATCACCAGGTACAACAATGATAAGGGGAAAGTGGGAATTTATCTACATCTTTGTGACGATGATAATGTCAGTGACGACAATGAAAGTAAGGATTTCACACAGGAGAACGGAAACTTTGACAGGTACTCCGCAACACTTCCATGTTGAAGTCAAACGTGGAGGACAGGGTTAATGAATGAACCAGTACATCGGGGTA